>JAHBCN010003457.1:0-75046 GCA_019359885.1 Listronotus oregonensis | reverse complement strand
CATCTTTACAAAAGAAATAGATTTTAAAAACACATTTATTTCTTTTAGATAAAATTATGAATTTAATTTCATAAGATGCCGATGCTGCTATTAAGATCAGTTTACCTTTAATATGTGGGTTGGAGTTGCTGTAAACTTCCTAATTGGCCCATTCTTTTTACCAAACAGACTAACTAGAGTCTCTATTTCGATAAGACAGCAAATGTTTCTTATGCATGGCGGTGCCCCAGGATATTTCAGTTTGGTTGCTCAGTAGTATCTAGATGGCTCATAAACAAATTATTGGGTGGGTCCAGGAAGATCCCAAGCTTGGCCTCCACGAATCCCTGACCTTAATCCTATCGATTTTTTTTTCTGAAGACATCCTAAACATTTGTTTTACACGACTTTTATTGAAAACGTGAGGGAACTGCCGAATCACATTATCTCGTCTTTTAAGACAATTCGACAGACCTCGGGCATTTTTAAATGAGTTCTCGATTCAATACGTCGCAGAATCGACAGTTTTCTTCATCTTGAAGGGAGCCACTTCTAACACTTTATAAACAATTTACCCTACCCGGACGTATCCAGTTGCTGTTTTTGTTATCAAATAAAATTAAGTTTTATACCGCCCATTTGTAATGCAAACTTCGTATTAAAGACATGTATATAATTTTTTACTCGTAAACTGCACAACTCACAAACTAAATACACAAGACAAAAAAAGGGTTGCAGATTTCAACCCTTTCCCAGGGTAGCAGATGATTACAAATATTTTTGTAAGAAACCCTTGGAAAACATAAATGGTAAAACTTTACCACCCCATAGTTTAAAACTTTAGAAGTTTTTTTTGTATTTTCATTCAAGGGGTTCGTTTGTAAATGTTTTCTTAATATTAAAGAACCATGTATATTTTACCCAAGGTATCGAAGAGTTTGGACTGGAAAAAAGTTTTTCCTTACGCATCTAACGAGACAAATCGACAGAGGTGAGTTTGTTTTTTGTTCTCCAAAAATTTGATTTAGGATATCCTAAAAAATTTGGAAGAATAATTTTTTCATGATAAACATAAACCTGCTTCACAAGTAACTATTAACCTGCTTAGTTGTACTGCTTTTTAAAATTATTTAACAAAAAATAATATTTTTTAATACTCATCTTTGTTGTATGTTTTTAAAATTGATAGAAATATTAATATTTAAATACTAGTAAACAACCCTATTAAGTTTCTTTTCAAGCATAAATTACTAGATGGGCTCCTTTATCATAACAAACTAATAATTTACATTTTCCGTTTATTTTTTGTTTTGATAAATTGTTATCGTTTTGAGTGCTAAATCTTTTAAGTTAAAACCTGAAAATAAATGGATATTGAGTAAAATTTAACTCCAAAAAATTGCTTTGTTCTGAAACGTAAAAAACAATCGCATGGATGTCAATGAGATTGGATTATATAAGAAAAAACGCACCATGCCAGCGATTGAATGACACATATCTCAAATCTTCAAGCAAAAAAAATTTCCTATATAGAAATTTATTGCTTGGAAAAAAACCTTAAAAGACACAAATTTAATACAATACAGGCTCTTAACATAAAGGCTGAAGAGAAAAATCTCGCAATAAAAAAGAATAAAAAAATATATCAAATACCCGAATGATCATAGTTTTGTATTTGTATTTCTGAAATATGTAAAGATAAAAACAAATTTGTAGTATTTTTATCTTTAAAATAGCCAATAAGGATTTGTTTAAAGCCTAAGTACTAGGTTGGATCGTGAATGCCCGGATTTGAAATGTTTACACATTTTTCTTCAATGTCAACAAAACGTAAAGGCACTGCGTTGAACAGTTTTTCTTAGATAATCTAGTAGTAACACCATGGACCTTATATAAAAGTATTGCCCCTACATTAACGTCTTGGGGTTGTTCCCATCAATTAAAAAAAAAAACATAGTGAGAAAATAAATAGTTCGGACCTTATGATACAAAAATCATTTTCGCCCTCTTGCGACACTTTCTTACATTAGAACCCAACGAGCGACACAGCAACAATACAGGGTGATTCACGTTGAGTGTCCCATTAAAAGTTCTGGAGAACCAAAAAAACGATCTTTTTGAAATTTGGCACACGGACATAAGAGGTGATAAGCTACATTTAAAAAATATTTTGGCAAGTGCAGCGTTGCCAAATCTAACCGAAACCAATGGCAACATTGTAATTTTTAATAGAACACCCTACTTTTTATTGCATATTTAGATTCTACACAAAATTCTAAGTAATTTTTGTTAACATCTTTCTATACCTATATCTTACCGTTTTTGAGAAAATAATGAAATACTATTTTTTTTAAGAAACATCACCATGTCAAAATAAAGGTTTAATATTTACGTGCCTAATCGAGCTGGATACTAGAATTTTTTTTTTTGGGGTCGGACAATGCATGTATTTAAAAGATCTACATGTTAGTATAGCAATATATCCTACAGGGTGTCCAAAAAAATTGCATTTTTATCGATATTAAATAATCAGTAAAACTCAATTTTTTTAAATACAACATAGGAACTGTATTTTATCCCATTTTTAAATAGACCAATAATTTACCCACAAAATGTCCATACAAGTTTTTATGCTCATCTGCCACCGTTTTTTAAATATAAGCGAATTTTAATTTTTTCCCTGTTTTTAAATACCATCCTCAACTAACCACCGGCTTAATTTACAATTAACCTAGGTAGGCCATGGAAGTTTTAATTTTAAATTGTCCTAACAACTATTTGACATATAAGTTAAAATTTTACATTTTGTTTAATTAATAGGGCCTAAATGCTTAAAAAATTAAAATTTGCTTTTATTTAAAAAACGGTGGCAGGTGGGTATAGAAACATGTATGGACATTTTGTAGGTAAATTATTGGTCTATTTGAAAATGGGATAAAATACAGTATGTTGTATTTAAAAAAATTGACTTTTAATCATTATTTAATATCTGTAAAATTCAATTTTTTTGGGACACCCTGTAAGATTTATTCCTATAATAGCATGTAGATCTTTTAAATACATGCATTGTCTAACCCCAAAAAAAACTTTTAATAGGACACTCAACGTGAATCACCCTGTATATTTATTGTTATTGTCAACTATACTAATGTTTTGTTTGTTTAATATGCTAGTATTTTCAGATAACTATTTTAATATTTAATAGTCTAGAAAATTTTAGATCCCACTTGTGAAAGTGGATTAAACAATTTAAACGCAAAAAAAATGTAATTAATTATTTTTAAAAATATTTCTGTATAGACGAAGGAAAGTTTATATTTATTGAATCTATGGAATGTAGCAAAATAAAAGATTTCGTCAAAATATTTGATACAACGCTTAAAGAAAAACAGGAAACTTATAATTCTACACAAACGACAACTAATTAAAACAAAAATGTAAGAAAAAAGGACGCTTGATTGTAGATATGTTCTATATCGTTGTGGCGAGTTTACTTATTACAAATTATTCTTGGACTTACTAGCCAGGTTTTAGATATGTGTATTACCAGACTTTACAAAATGGCAGATTACCTAAAACAGAAAGTTTTTTTTAATCAAGAAAACCTTGCAACGTTTCGGTGACAAGTATGTATATTTTCATATATGTACAAGTTAATGTTTATCAGAAATATTTTATGCAATTTACAGTTAATAACAGCAAAGTGTAATCTTTTAAAAACGTAAGTTTAATACCAAAAAAATAATATTTTAAATAGAACATATATAAATTTAAAAAATTTATATTAAAGAAATTATATAGAAATTTCATAGCTTGAAAAGCACAGGGAAAAAAAATTAATTTAAGGTAATGACATGAGCGAAAAAAAACTGCTGAAATGGTTTTTTCAAGGATTAGAGTAGCAAATATAAAATAGCTACTTATTGTGTGGAGTAGCGAAGTGTGTGGATGTTATAAAATTAGTAATGTTTATTTAGCGCTTTAGTTTTTAGAATTAAAACCTTAGATTAAAATTTTTGTTGTGTCTATGGATATTTTTAATTTTTTCTATACTGTTGTATTTACTATTATTTATTTACAAGTACTAAGTACCGTGGCTGTAGGGTTTTAAGAAGTTTTAACCATTTTTCTCCCAGTTCCGTCAACGTTACCCAAGTACCGAAACATGCAGATATTTCCTTTGATGGCATTTTTTAGACAACGCGGTACTACCGCCACTCCAGTGGCCAACTGTTTTTAATAGATTTTTAATAATTTATGAATATTTTAAGCTGTTAAATAATATATTAATTTTTTAACATATCCGCTAAAAACATATTTTGCCACACTAAATTTATAAAGTTAAATTATCGAAAGCTTATTCTCTAATTAAAATTTGATTAAATATACTTTTAATTTAAATATTTACTTTCAGTTAATAAACAATCTTTTAAAATCCTAAATCAATTTGCTAGCTTTGCGATTTAGATAAGGAAGAAAAAATTGTTTATTTGCTCGTGCAGTTGAAAAAAATCCTAAATATAATCATTTTAGCTTATCAAATGATTTCTAATTAATTTTCTAATATTTTAAAACCAAGAAATATGGTATTGCATATAAGTAATGTATAGGGTATTTCCAAATCTTTTGTACATATTAAAGTGTGCGATTGTACAGGGTTCAGGCAGTTCAGGCAATCAGTTTTATTTAAAAAAAAATTATTGAAATAAAAAAATTAAAATTATTGAAGTTCAATCTTACAAGAATATTTAGCAAAATCTTAACAATTCGGTTCTCTTACACTACCATCAATTTTCTTAACCCTTTATAAACAATTTGTTCAATGAAATTTATGTTTTCTATATAAATCTTATTTTAAAGTTTTGTCATTACAATTGAATCTCATTTAAAATGTTATTTAGTATTATGATAATGACAATTAATTTATGAAAAATTATGAAAATTAAAAAAAAATCTAATTTTTTTTTATATATTATATATATATATATATATATATATATATATATATTATATATATATATATATATATATATATATGTACTATGTAAACATAAGTAAACAAAGTTTTTAGAATAAAACCTTGAAAAATAAAAGTAAAAAGTAAATAATAATTTAAATTAAAAGTATTTAAATTTGGCTTTAATTTTTTTTTAAATCCTAAATTGTTTTAATTTTGTAAATATTTAAATGGTAAACCAATTTTAATTTATATATAGTATTATAAATGGATAAAATTTTTGAATAGGTACTTAAAAATTTTAAATAAGATGTTTGTGAGGAATTATTTTCAGTTACCCGATCAAGAAAAACAACAGAACATATTTAAAATGGCTTATGTATCAAGAAACAGAACATATTTAAAATAGCTTATGCTGTACAGTTTTCTTTATTTTATAATATAAAAGCATTTTTTATTTTTTTTTTAAGAAGTTTAAAGAACCATATGATTATTATACACTAATGTACTTACAGAAGAACAGTGCTTCAGGAACTGACAATTAACCTTGCTAAATAAATAAACAGCTTTTAGCAGAAACCTATGTTTATTTAATTAAACTAATGAAATACTGTTAAAGTAACTGCATATTTCTAGACATCTGAAAAGAAGGTACAATAATTAACATACATAAACAGACACAGGTTAAAATTACAGACCGATCACCTTACTACCTATTTTAAAAAGGTTATTTTGAAAAACTTATAAGAAACGAATTACTTGCATTTTTACTCAATAAGATCCTTAGGCACCAGTTTGGATTGAGCTGCAAGTTACGATTCTTTTATGAATACTCTGCTTCAACTTACACACAACAACAACAATTATCAAAACCCAAAATCTGCAGCTCTTTTCCTAGACATTAAAAAGGTATTCGACAGTGCTTGGCATAAGAGACGAACTGCACAAACTTGAGGTACCAAGATATCTTATCAAATTAGTTAAAGAATTCCTAAATTCTAAAGCATTAGGGATTAAAATTGACAATATCACATTGAAGACTTCTTTCCCAAACAAGGAGTACCCCAGGGTGCTCCACTCTCGCCAGTTTTATACAATATTTATTGGAACGACACAACACTTAGTAACAACCATAAAAGGTATTATTTTATATCCACTATTAAACTACTAGCAGAGCCACAAATAAGCTGCAAACTTCTGTATTTACAATAAAAAAATGATTAAACAAATGATAACTGAGAGCAAGTACAAAAAAAATCACAACTATTTTTTTAGCTATAAGGTAACAGATAATTCTTTTAAAATAACATTCTGTAATTAGTCCAGTAAGTAGTGTATATTATTTGACTATTTCTTTTCCAATAAAATACCCTTTTTGTTAATACAACACACCTTATATTTATTTTCAAACTGATTGGTTATTTGTTAAAAATTCAAGGAAAAACCTCTTAACATTTAAATTTTGCACCCCTTGTATAGAATTAAGCATCACATTGTAATAAAGTTACTTATTTATTAGTTGATTACTTTTATTAAAAATAATAGCCATTATTTTTAAATTATTGACTAACTGCCTATTTTTTATTTATTCTTAATTTCAATTAACTTAGTAGGCATTTTGTTTAGTAGAATGCAAGCTGACTTAGAAAAAAATTATCGTTGCGATAATTTGTATATTATTTTATCAAGAAATAGGAATTAAATACTGCTTAGTTATTGTGATTTAAATAAAACGGAATTTGATACCTTTAGATTATATAATATTATTAAATGCTATATAGAGCGTGACAAAAAAGTACGAATGCTTTACAGCAGAAAATAGACAATCAAGCGTTAATACTTTTAAAAGACTAGATAAAAACTTAGTTGCCGATGAATCGTTTAAAAAAATAAATAATAAATAATATATAATTAAAAAATAATTATGTTAAAGAACATTAATAAATAATAGAATTTTATACAAGAAGTTCAGAATTTAAATACTGTGTTCAAGTTCTTGATGTCTTTTTTTCATAAATTTTGTTTTTTTACAAATATATTTTTTTATTAATATAAAGTATATAGTATTACCAATCACGTAACTTTATATTAAAATCAGTAGTAAAATATTATATGGGTGTTTCTCATTTAAAAAAGCAACTTTGTATTATGTCTGAGTAACCGATAAAAAATGCATACCCCACTGGATTTTACTAATAACTAAGATAAAAAGGTGTGCTGAAATCGTCTCACTTTAAAAAACACCCTGTACCTTCAAGACGAATCAAGTTAGCTGCGATTCGTTTTTACCGTTGGAGTTGGTTCGAAAATCAAACTCAAGAATGTACCATTAGAATTGCTCTATCTCTGGTAGTTTTCTCAATACTGGAAAATGCTAATTTTTTCTATGTATTTTCTTAGGTAAGTTAAACATTTTTTTATTTAGACTTAAACAAGACAAAAAACTAAAAATAAACCTAAAAATGATAAACATAGAAATGATAATAAAAAAGCCAGCAAAGATAAAACTTTATAGTTACATTTGTATTACCAAAGTTACCAATGTTAATTACCGGCGACTGCATGCGGGAGAATTACTTTTTGGTTTTATGAGAATTTCTGTAGATTTTTGAATAATAACACCAAAGTGGCTGGTTTCCCTTGTATCTGCCTTTAAAATATAAAATTAATACATCTTCGTCGACTTCGCACCTATTTTTTAAAGTGCACCGTTTCCAAATAAATATATCCCTTAGACTTTTGCGGCAATAAATTTGCCGTAGCGACTTCTACTAACCCGACTATTTCTGATTTTTCTAAGCTTTCGCGAGCTGAATCCATGTTTGGTTTTACTTTACTTTTAAGTTGACAGAGACATTAGAAACCATAAATTTGTTATTGCTATTTGACCTTACAAGGCAACTTTGTTTTTACAGCAATGTTTTGTGATTTTGTATTTTAAATATCACTGGTTGATATTTTGTTATTAGATTTTAATTAGACCTAAACAATTTTTACGCAAAAAATTAAATACTTTAAGAATTGATCTAAAATATCACGGTTGTAAAGTAAATAGTGTATATATTTCGTGCGGTAATGGTTTTTAGCGCCCCTAAGTGAATTCAAAACTCACTTACGGCTCGGTTTGCAAATTTCACTTGAGTGCGCTAAAAACCTAGGTACCGCACTTATTATATAATATACTATTATCTTAGTCGTTATGGAAATTATTAACTCTTGTTACGTCAGTTAGTGTAGTTCCCTAAAATTATTCCAAAATGAACGAAAAATTTACTTTTTATATCATGGTTTTTGGCTAAAACTAATTACTAATTGTATGTAGTTATGTAAAATTAAAATATATTTTTTATTAAATTAGTTATATTAGAAGTAGAAAATATTTGTCATAAAATTGTTATTTGCTTTATAAATAATATGTTTCTATTTAAATGTATTTGTCCAATTAACATCTCATAATTAAAATTTTAATAAACCATCCCTCATTGATGTGACAACAGAGTTATTTAAAATTCATTTAATTTAATCATTACAAAGAAATAATAATTTTAATAAAATACATTTAACAATAAATGATGGTTAAAATTGGTTTTTATGTAGCAGTAAACCATTATAAAAAAAGCAGCAGATAAAAGAAATTAACGCATTTTCTCCCATTTTAATAATTTACCATTTTGCTAATAAAATATGTATTAATTTGTAAAAATAATATGTTATTCCTGCTGATACCCTTTTATTTTAAATAAAGTTGCTACTAATAATGGGCTTACATTACAGTCAAGTTAACAGAGACATTCTCTCTTTTCTGTTGTGCTGTTAAAGTCTTACATCAAAGAACCCAAAGAAAAAGAGATAATTATTATTGCAATTATAAAGACAATGACTCTTCTACTTTTGTACACTTTTATACTGTGGCCAACTATTACATCGTCCTAGAATTACAATGAATTTTTAACAATCAAAAAATTGAATCCCCTGAGTGCCTAATTAGAAATGAAATTTATCCGCTTAATTTGCCCGAAAACAAAGATAAAATTCAGGCAATTTAAGGCAAAAAAAAAAAAATAATAATAAAAAAAAATAAAGTATAGCCTGTCTCAAAGTATATCGTTATGGCTTTTGACGGACCATACCCGAATAAACCTTTTTTTACCTATTGTTATTGGGTAAACCCATTTGTTCATAAGGGCAGGGGTTGGCCAGGTATTTCTTAAATATTAACCATTAGGCATATAAATATTTTGGCTAATACTTTAGTGGCAGTGTTGAATAACCGTTTTTACTGTGCGTTTCGAAAAAGTTGTTTTACGAGAATATAACTATGTCGCGTCGAAATCATTTGTCATTAGATGCAAACGGGTTGTGAAAAATGTGTATGAAACTTTAATCAGTAGAGGTCTATTTAAACAAGAAGCTTTAAAAGAAACCTGTCTACTTACAAAAACTCCAATATCATCGATAAGGGATATTATTATTAGTGAAGAATTGAACAAAAGAAAAAAAGTAGTAATTTTCAATCTCACCGTATAGACAATAGTGATCAGGACCTAATAAAAAGGAAAATATATTATCTTTATGAAAGCGTAGTTATTCCTACCTTGGATAAACTGAAAAAGAAGCTAGACGAAGATGAAACCAATATAAATATTAGCCGTGCCACCCTCCATAAAGTTGTTTGTAAAATGGGGTTTAAATACCGCAAAATAGACAAGAGACAAGTAGTAATGGAATCGCACAGATTACGCACTTGGAGATTTAATTACCTTTAAGAAATTAAAAGATATAGGTTGGAAAACAGATCCATAATTTACCTTGATGAAACATGGTTCGATACACACGACACTATCCAAAGGATGGGTTGATTTCAGTCAAAACTGTCAGACGAAAGCACCTTCAAATAAAGGAAAAAGCATTACCATAATACACGCTGGTTCAAAAGACGGATTTGTCCCAAACTGCTTGCTGTTGTCTGCAAAGAATATTAAGTATTCTAGCTTGGATTATCATGAGAATACAACTGCAGAACTTTTTGAAAACTGGTTTTAAAATTATCTTTTAAAAAATATTCCAAACAACAGTGTTATTGTCATGGATAACGTAAGCTACCACAGCCGTCTGCTACACAAAGCACCAGCTTCATCAAGTTCAAAAACTAAAATCCAGGAATATTTGTTAGAAAATGATATTTATTTTGAATTCAGTTACAAAAGAACGCATCTTTTGGAAGTCCTAAATTCATATGCAATTAAAAAACAATATGTATTTGATAATTTGGCTGAGCAGGCTGGGCATACTCTCTTACGGCTTCCTCCGTATCACTGTATGTTTAACCCCATAGAGCATTTGTGGAACCAAGTAAAATCAAAGATCAGAGCAGAAAATGTTACACCTACTTTAATTCCCAGTGTTATAAATTTGACTAACATACCAGTTGAAAGCTGAAAAAATTCACTACAGCACGTTAGAAAAATTGAGGACTCTTACATTTCTATCCAAAACAACATAAATCCTATTGTAATTAATCTCAATGATGACTCTGATAGTGAAACAAAATTATTATATATTAGATAAATTTAGATTAAAAATGTAATTATGTATAGATAATGCAGTTATAAATTTATTAAAACTTTGCATATATTTAATTTCTTAATGTAATTTTAAGATTACACTTACCTAAATAAACAATAAATTATAAATCTTTATATTATTAAAGTCCGTCCCTAATGTTCTGTCCTTTAATACCTACCGATCCGCAGTTTTATTGCTGTCGGCAGGTTTAATCCATAAATGAAGGCAAGAGCTAACACGGTATACTTTGAGACAGACTATACATACACATGAAATAGTAAACTCTATGCAATTTTATACCTAAGAAATAAAATTATTTCATTTTTGGTCTATACATATTTTATTCAGCAAAAAAAGAATAGAAATGACAATAATGTTAAATAATAGGAATGGCATAATAATTTTAGTAAAATAAATACGTTCTTATTTTTAGCTCCAGGTGCAATTTAAAACGAATCTTAAACTTGGCCAAGAGAATAAATATTTTTTATATAGTTTAGTTAAATGTTTCGGATCCACCATTAAAACATATTTTAACATTTAGCACCTTTTCGAAATCATAAGATTATACTTATTTTAAAAATTTAAAGATAAAAAACTATGTCATATATTTGAAAAAGAACTGCATTGTTTTGTATACCTTAACCTTAAACATAAAGATTTAAATAAGTTGTGTCTAATCATTAGGGCCCGGATTTCGGAACGAGCTTGTTCCCTATACGTTTTTTATGTCTGGTTAATTTATTGGTGTGCGTATTAAAGATATATTAATTATAAATAAATTTTAAAAAATGTGAAATAAAAACATAACAGAAGTGTTTTACAATTTATTTGCATTACATGATATAACTAAGGTCTTTTCAAAATTGGTTTTGGTAAAAATTGGTTATTTTATAATATAAAATATCTCTAAGTCTAAAAAAGCTCCTTTTGACATCACAGTTTGTAACTGGAGTAAATCAAAATTATTTTACAAGTCAGTTCTTTTATTTTGTATTGCCTCAAAAATATGTTTTATTTCTAAAAATCCTAGATTTCTTTCCAAGATTTTTTGTACATACAATTTTAATTTGTCACCAATTTTATTGGGAACCGATTTAAGCTTGTCTATAGTAATTTGAAATACATGAAATGAAGGCACTAGGTAGGCATTTTGTTTTAATAACTGTTTAATCACATCCGGAAAATATCCAAAATTTTCAAAAATAAATTTTAAATCAGATTTAACATTTGGTGCATTTAGAACTTCTTTACTTTTTTCACACTTAAAGCATCATCTTGTAAAGTGTCGATAATATTTTTTACCACATTATAATTTATATGGTAATATGTTAACTGCTGATAGCCATATTCCCTACCTTGTAATAGCAGATTGTGGCGGTAATGAGACATTAATACACATATCTTTAAACTTCGTAATACGCACAGGTGACTTAAGAAAAACTTTTTTATCTCGATAACTAAAGTATCAATAAGTGGATAAAAGTTACGTACCATTTCGCATATTCTATGTAGGGCATGAGCTAAATATGTCAAATTAAGCAATTTGGGAAAATGTTTTTTTAACTGTCGTCCTGCATTTAGCATATATGCAGCACCATCCGAAAGAAACAAAACGCCACTTTTCTGACAGTAGTAAAGTAAAACTTTTTACTACAGACTTTGTTATTATTTCACTATTGATTTTAGAAAGAAATTTTCTGTTAATTAAATATGAGTTTTCAGGTTCGTGATATTTTAATGGTGCAACTATAATATTAGCAACATATCTTCCCTTGATATCAGTGGTTTCATCGACACTAAACCATAACTTTTTTCCTTCCAGATTGTGTCGTATTTTGTCCATAGTTTTTAAATAGACCTTATCAACATAGTTTTATGCAGAGTTGATTCGTCTAGTACTTTTCTGTGGTAGTATTTTTCCCAAAAATGTCCTCGTGGACCGATAATTTATTTTATGAAGAAGAATATCAGCTGCAATAAAATCTTTACACAAATCCATGCAGAAAGAAGTCTGCGTTTAATACATAATGTTCTCGTTCTGTAGATTTGAATGCCCCCAAAAAACTTTGCATATTTTCTAAATGTTGTGGACCTGTAACATGTCGCTCAATTTGATATGGTTTCGTACAAATAAATTCAGAATAACAAATTCTGCACCAAACTCCAACTGCACCATTTTCTTAAGCCAGTCAATAAGCCTGATTTGAAAACCAAGTGTAGGTCAATGCGGATGTCTCTCTCACAAAACCTTAAACTTATTTTGGATTGGGGCGCCAAAAATCTTGTAGAGTTTAATGCCTCCAAAATACAGGCAGGTACGCTGTCGCGAAAAAAGTCTATCAATGCTCATCCGTTACATATGAGCGACAAAGTTTTGCAGAACAAAGAGTCATTACATCCATAGCCTCAGCAACTTCTAAAAAGGTTGGATTCCTCTTTCGAGCCAGAAAGTATTTCTCATCTTCCAATCTGTATACTCTGTATGTATCCCAAATCAGACCTTCTTTAAAATATTGTTTTTATGTCGGTGAAATGGCGTCTCCTACAACTCATTCAGAGAAGAGCTGTTCATCTTATAAATAATCCCACGCTCACAGAAAAGCTTCCTCCTCTTGCCCACCGACGAGCTGTAGGGGATCTGTCGCTCTTTTTTGAGTATTTTTACGGCTTCTGCTCAGAGAAGTTCCAGTATAATACCTCCTCTGGCAGCTCCCAACGGAGCAACACTTGGTGCAACTTTTATGCATCCTTTTACAGTTTAACTAGAGAGGCCCTGAACTCCCTGCTTTCGTAGTTCCTTCATCCCTAGAGTGTCCAGACTATGAAAACTGCTACCCGCAAAAGGTTTTCCTGCTTCTTCCAGTCTCCAAATATTTAGGTCCCGTGTGAACAAACTCCCTCTCACCACACTTAAGATACCCACAGTACGTTAGTGCTTGGGCCACAGCCTTCGTAGACTGTTCAAAGATAAAAAACACCTCTTTCATTTTCAAATAAAAAAGTAGAATATGGAAGGAGCCACTCCAACTTCATTTTTTTTACTTGTACTCATTATTTATTAGCCTGTAAGCAACTTACGCCTGTTTAAATATAACAAATTATTTTGGCACAAATATAATATGATTTACCCTGTGATTTACCCTATAACGGAACTGGTTCTTACGAGTTCACAACAAATCTGCCCGTAGAGTTTTCGTACTGCACTTGGAGAGTTGCATTACCACCAACAAAACTATGTTTGTGGGGTTAATTGCATAAATATGAACCCTAAAAGAAGTGCAATCAAATATTTGTAAATTTATATGGACAAAAAGTCTATTTTAATTTTAATTTATTTTATATAATTTATATAAACGTATTATAAAATATCATATTTTAATTCGTTTGTTGTTGCAAAAACCATAAATACCAAAGAAAGTTGAATTATTTATTGCATTTTTATTTGATATATTCTATATCATTTTAAGCTCTAAATTGTAATGGTTTTTTATCGATGTCCGGTCCCTACTAATCATTACACATCATCACACTCTTTAAGGCCAGATGAAGATGTCGGGCCAGGCAGACCTCTCGGGCTACCCTGGCCAGGCGAGCTGCACAGACCGGTCCAAAGTCTTATAGTCCGGGAGGCCACCGCAAACCACCTAAAATATCGGCCCGTTCAGGGCTTTAATCGACAGGACCCCGTATACAGCCTTGGTAGCACAAACAACTATGCCTTTATTCTGCCTCTCCTATTTAAAATTTTAAAAGATGTACTAGCCAGTCTACCTTTTAAAAAAAATAATATTCTAAACCTTTTATAAAACTGGATAATATGTAGACATAATTAAAAAACTGGAAATTACAATATCTGCCTGTATTATCAAGTTTAAAAAGTATTAAAAATATGAATAGGCCAAATATTTAGTGGGTGGAAAATTTCTATTTATTACACAAAATACTCATATTTTAAAATAATTAAAAAAAAAACACCATGGGAAACAACAAATATTATTAAAGAATGATAAATTGCAACGCCAGCAAAACAATTATTAATTACTTTAAAAGGTTCTAAAAATATCGAGATGTCAATTTTGTAGTTTCTGTGCTTTTTTTGTAATGGAAACACCAAAAAGTTGTTCCATGTGTGTGTCAATTTTTAATAAACTATCCTTTAAAAAAATATATATATTTAAGACTGGATAAGTTAAACTAGTTTATAAATAGTGGATACTATTACAAAAACGACAGATCTTATACAGAGTTTTTCACCTAAAACTTTGCACCACATATCTTGAAAACGAATAGGAATATTTAATTTCTGTTAAGTAGTCAATATGTTGGGCCAAATAGATATTCTTTACAATTTAAAAATTTGACGCTGGGCGTCGCGACGCGTCAAACATATGAATCGATTGCGGGGAGTTTGAAATTACGGGCATGGAGAAGTACATGTTACTTAAATACTTTTTTGTTATTTACTCAAACCTGTATACTTTACTCGTTTCCCAATTATACCGATTTATAGTATAAATTTCTTGATAGACAAAAAATGAAATTCACAATAATTTTTACAAGTAAGCCATGAATATTAGTTACTATAGGCACCATCGTAATTATTTCAAGTGCAATTACAAGCGATAGAGCTTGTCATTGCTGCGTTAAAGATAATTTCATATTTTGTCATAAGAAATTCCAAATTTTTTTTGTTTAAATAAAAATTGCAATAATTTTGTAAAAATGGTCCAATTTAGCAACGAAGAAAAAGAAGACATGTTACTGGTGTTTGGAGAATGCAGATCAAATTGTAGAGAAGCGAAAAGAGTTTACGAACAGCGTTATCCGCATAGAAGAGTTCCCGATGCAAACACCTTTTTAAGTTTATGTAAGAACTTAAAAGAATAATGCAGCTTAGAAAACCTAAGAGAAATAGACGACTACAAATGATGAAAATACTGCTGCTGTAATTCAGCAGGTTGATAATAACCCAAAGATATCCCTATCAAAAATAAAAGAAAATACCTATGTTTTTGTAAGTTTATCGTGAAGAATCCTAAATAGAAACTCTTTTTGTCCTAACTAAACTAGCTCACAAATTAGAACCAGGTGATCCCGCTAGAAGAATAGATTTTTTAGCAAAATTTTCGGATTTGTACAGCCAAGATGAAAATTTTCTCTTAAAAATTCTATGGAGCGATGAAAGTCGATTCCATGATAATGGAATCGTAAACAGACACAACTGTCGCTTTTGGTCACAAAACCATCTTTGTTGGATCACATAAAGAAGTAATCAACGAGTTTTTCGCATCAACGTTTGGTGAGGCATATTATACGGATTCCTTATTGGACCTCACTTTTATGAAGACACTTTAAATGCAGCTCGCTATTTAAGGTTTCTTTAAAATACACTGCCAAACTTGTTAGAAGAAGTAGCCTTTCAGACCTGAATGAGTATGTGGCTACAGCAGGATAGACGCCTGCACATAATGCCGAAATTGTAACCATGCATCTAAACAGAAAATACCCCAATAAATGGTTTGGTACTAATGGGCTAATAAAGCGGCCGGCGAGGTCCCCGGACCTCACACCACTAGAATTTCTTCTTTGGGGTCACCTGAAGGACGTTCTCTATGAGGAACCCTTAGAAGATTTGGCTAATCTTATTAACAAAATAAGTGTAGCATTTGCCGCTATTACAAGAAGGACGCTTCTACAAGTGATCCTAGCCCATCTATTAAAAGTTTTTGATAGTTGTGTTCGAGCAGATGGACATAATTAAAAAAATTATTTGTTTCATTAGATATGTAGTTAATTGTGATAATAATTTTATTTATTTGTTGACACTTTACTTTAGTTTATTTATTCATCTTATTACAAGTAAATTCGAGCCGACATTGGGAGAGTGAAGGGATGGCTTCCTTCGCTTCTGCACATCATACTGTTTTCAACTCTAACTTTTACTTTAGTTACAATTTAAACTGCCAATTTGGTATTAATAAATAATAATTTATTTCATTTAATTCTTTGAATCACATTATTATTCTATCAGGAAATGCACGTAATTTTAAAGTCCTTGCAATCAATTTATATTTTCGACGCGTCGCGACGCCCAGCTCATAGTGAGCGTCAATTTTTTAAATTGTGAAGAATATCTATTTGACCCCACATATTGACCACTTTTTACAGAAATTAAATATTCCTATTTGTTTTCGAGATATTGGCGTGCGAAGTTTTAGGTGTATACATATACTTATAACATTAAAGGTTTGAAAAACATTATTATGTTAGTTCTTTATTTAAGGCAAGGGCGTAGCCAGGAGTGTATATAAGGGGGGCAGACAAAGAAAATCCTAGATTATATTGTTTGTTTTGATCGATGTTTTTACCAAATAAGTTTCACATGGGCAGTGGAGGTAGTAAATAAAAAAAATATATAAAAAACAGGGGTCCGGTGTAGTCAAGCTTAATTCGATTTGAAAAAAATAAATATTACAGATAAAAAACACATTTTGCTTAGTAGATTTCAATGAGAAAAAAAATTAAAAAAAGCATTTTTGCAGAGAAAAATGAAAGTTTTTAGTTTTTAGGTTAAGTAAAAGGCCAGAATTTGCGACATTGTCGGATAAAAAAAGGATTTAAATTTAGCTTTAAAGCATTATGGATTAAATAAAAATACACAAATTACAAAAAAATATATATTATTTTTTAAATAAGGTAAATATCTGGAAGTGAGGTCCATCCTATTTTTACCTATAAAAAATTAAAAAAATAGGATTTAGATGGAAAAAAAGAACCTTTAATAATAACAAATTATTAGAAAACATCTGGCAACATTGCTTATTCAAGGAGAAAATTGTAAACAAAACGACATCATATCATCTCTTTTTGTTGGTATTCTTTCTTACTTTTTTCATGTTAGTCGGCCATATTACTTATTTATATGGGAAATAAAGATTTTTTAATTTTGTGACAATGTGAGTAAAAAAATAATTTTTTCAGACCCTATGTGTTTTATTATGGTGTAACAAATAAGTGAAAAAAATTATATCGAAATATTGCTGTTTAAAAATGGAGCTAAAGTTAACCAAAGCCAAGAATCAGAAATAGCTTAAATGAATGCGAGCAGCGACCGATGAAGGCGCACAACGTTGGCTGATCAGTTGCTCTCTTCTCACCCCACATCCCGCCCACCTGCTCCGCTCGTATGTTTATTTTATTTAGGGTTCTTTACTACTTTTTTAAAGTTCTTTTGAGTTTTTACAAAACGTTTTATGACTCATTTTTCTATAAATAAAAAAAACTACGCTACCCTTGTCGTTATAATTGACATTTTTTAGAGTAAGAAATGATGTAAACAAAAATTATATTAGAGATCACATCACGTATAGCTGGATTTCACAAGCCAGCTTTTAAGCCGGTTAGTTTCTTAGGTCTTATAAGAGGCGTCGCAAGTTATGAAGCTCGTCAGAATTACAGTTTACCAGCAAACGACCGCTCTTCTAAGGGGGGGCAGCTGTCCCTCCCTGCCCGTACCTCGCTACGCCCATGATTTAAGGCGTCTTTTAATGTTGTACAAATACACAAATTAATGTCCTATGTGCTAAAATATTTTATAAATTATTCTATTTCAAAAATAATTAACATTTAATACTTATTAAGGTAAATAGAGCAATAAAAAATAAATATTAATAAAAAAAAGAAAAATTAGAAAAAACGTGTGACACGTAAAGTCTTTAAAATAATAAAATGTCACTTTTTGTTTAATTATCCTTTTATCAAATTGAAACACAAAGAAGATGTTTTGTATGAGTGAATTTGTATGTTCTTTTTTTATTAAACAAAAAATAATATTTCAAACTTTCTTGAAAAAACTGGATATTAAAAACAAGACATTATTGAAGAATCGCAAAATAAAAAGCCTAAATTTATTTCTCGTTTTAAAAATATTAAATTGACAGTTTTTTATATATGGGACTTTTTATAAAATGAAATCACGAAAATGTTTGAAGAAATAAAGGTTGGTATATTTTTATGACTTTTTGATTCAGTCGCTTAAACACTATAATTCTGCAAGTTATATTTCCTAATTAACCAAATTAGATGAACCTGTTATGGTACAATATATATTTCAAAGGCTTAAAAATTATTAAAAGATTTTTGCTGAATATATTAACTTATTATCAGGTAATTTGTTCATTTATTTTTTCTGGTAACTTTATGTAATTTCTGCAAATTTAAAATTCGTTGAGTTTATTATAAATATAAATAATATATATAATATAAATATATTGTAATATATATATAATATTTATTATATATATATTATTTTCGGTAAGGTTTATGTTAAAATATAATAAAATCACGTTATTCATCAAGTTCAAAACGTATTTATCAAGCACCTTATTAGGTAAATATAATAAATTATTAAGATGATATAAAACTTTTTTTTTGTAACATTTTAAATTTTAAAAATTAAAACTTTAAATTTTTATAAATACAAAAATATATTTATATATATATATATATATATATATATATATATATATATATATATATATATATATATATATATATATATATATATATATATATATATATATATATATATATATATATATATATATATATTATATATATATATATATATATATATATATGTATAATAATATATATATATATAGGTATATCAGAATATTATATATTCAGATATATATAATATATATAAAATATTGATAAAAGTATTCATATAAACTTACATTTTTATTAACTTATGGTTTATTTGATTATTAAATTTTCGAAAAAAGATTCACTCTCATAAAAGTTCTGCTTGTTCTAAAATCTAAAATACAACCATCAGATATAAATTTGTTTCAGATCGTATACGAGGTTTGTCCAAAAATATGAATTTGCCTAACAGAAGTATTTTTTTGCTTATTAAAACTTTAACAGTTATCTTTATTCGTTAAACATTTAGAACCTTTACCTCTCTTAACCTCTCTTCATTTTTTGATGATGCATTAAAATAATTGATAAATAACAAAATTATTTTTTACAATAATTATAACTACACAGAATACAGTACTAATAATGTAATCGATAACAACGTGTTTATCATCAATTCAATATCGCTTCAACGTATTCGCCTTCTCTTACAATACAGTTTCCGTTCTAAGAAAATTCCCAATACATGTCTAATATTTCGGAGTTACACCTGAATTGTTTTCGTAATAATTATTTCCAAATGTTACTTTTTGATGGCCTTGTTGATATACCTTTTCTTTTGGAACCCCATAAAAAAAAAATCTAATGGTGTTAAATCTGGCGCTAGCTGGCCAAAAAATATCGGAATATCTATAAATTAACCTTCCATTAAAGATATTTTAAGGTATTGGCTACTTATCATCGTACCATGACATGTTGCGCCTCTTGCTGGTACCCATACCTGTTCCGTTCATGTCGAAGGTCGGAAAATCAGTCAATGATTTTGAAAAAACTAGTATTGAAATTGATTGTCGAAAAAAGGGCAATTATTTTATCCACCAAACGTTAGTTTTAAAATAATATTGATAGCGAGTTTAATGAAAGAGGATTGAGTCATCACCATCGACAATTTTGCGAGGGACACTGTTCCATTAGACTAAAATGTAGATTCGTCAGAAAAATTATTTTCTACAAAAAGGATCGTCTTCTAGCTCTGTAAGAAAACAAAAATTCTAGTCGTCTGTCGTAGTCCAGGTTTTAAAGTATGGATAATTGTGGATATGGATGAAACTTGTTCTCTTTAAAATTTTTGATATTGTGTTTTTACAAATTTTATTTAATAAAATGCCCTTTTTCGAAGGGACAATTTAGTATTTGTCCACCAGATAGATTACATTTAACTTCATCTCTTCAGTTGTAAGATCTTTTACTTTTGAATTTATTATTAACATCTCCACATGATTTGAATTTTTCCATAATTCTCATTACTGATGTATGGTTATATTTTCCCTGGATGTTGTTGTTAAATATTTCAGCTGCTTCAGATAAGTTTTATAATTATCACAACGTTAAACATTATTTTTTCTTCCACATAAATATTACCGGCATGTTAACAAATTTTATTTGACATTCACTGTCAAACAATTCTTGTTATCAGTGCATCATTTCTGTATCAGTGCATCTTGGATTTCACGTAACTACAGTTACATTTGCATTGTTATTGTAGTTAAAAAAGAAAAATAGATTTTTTCCACATAATTGGATTAATTGCATATTTAAACGTAGTTTTTAGTTCTTATCAACTTTTCTTAATTACAATTTTCGATACTTAAAAAAAGGCACTTTATTCTTAGCAAAATAATATTTTCTGATATAAACTCGTATACGACTGAAAAAATTTAATATCTGATAGTTGATTTGAGGTTTCGGAGCATGCAATACCTTTTATGGAAGAATTACTTTTTTCGTAAAATTAATAATAAAAAAGTTTCCTATATGGTGCAACTTAATATAATAGTATATATATATATATATATATATATATATATATATATATATATATATATATATATATATATATATATATATATATATATATATATATATATATATATATATATATAAAAAATGCAACTGGTATTTAAAGTATTTTTAATAAGTTTATTATTAAAATATTTTATTAAATTGATTTTGTTTTCCTAATTCACCACCAGGGCATTCGAGAACTTTTTTAAAGCTTCTCCGCTATGTTTTACGGAATTATAGTACTAAATTACATACTTACCCAGATTGTGGAAACAATTTCGATTTCGTGGATCACCAAACAATTTGGAAGACAGAGTAGATCGCAAGCACAGTGGTATCAAACATTTACAAGTAAACAAGTAAAAATTATGTCTGTAATATAGCAACTTATTTAATGTTTTGAATTAGAATGTCGTTTAGGGATGTTAATGATACAATAAAATCTTGAAAATTCCAAAAATGATAATCTTAATTCCTTTTGAAAAGGTTTTTGCATAATTTAAGGCCATGTTACATAAAGGATGAACTACTGTAATGCACTTCACTGCAGTATTGCAGAATGTACTAGCAAACTGACTGAAACTGACAAACCGCAAACGCACCCAGAGCAATTTCTAGCCCAAAACATGTTTGCACTGGTTCTACACAAATGCGTCTAAAGTTGATTTAAATGCGGCCCAATGTGTAGACGTATCTATGAAAAGTCAACACAAATAAGTGTCAACTACGGACAACATTGATGCAAATGTTTTCTTCAATGCCTGAATCTGGTATTAACCTCAAATTATTTGTATTCAGACCACAAAGCTTAATATTTAAAAATATATTATTTGGTTTACCCACCAGATTGGTCCTCTTTAATTCAAGTCCCCATGTATATGTTATAGTCAATGCTCGAAGCTCCGGAGTTCCTAGGTTTGACTAGTCAATCCTCAGGTCTAACTTGAAGTCTTAGTCAAAGCCAAAACAAAAGAAGTTTTTCGGCCTCTGACTAAAGAATTTTCGTCAAACCTAGGAGAAACTAATTTGGTCAGGCAAACGTCTCAATTTAATGAAATCGGGGTTTTACCAGTCAAACTTCAATTACGTATTAGAAAGTCTCCGTTTGTTAAATTAGACGTAATAAAACAAGATTTTTATTTTAATGCTTATTGTTGTTATATTGTCATAGTTAAAATTAAAAAATTAGTCTTTATTCAGACATGGTGAGGCATTATGACATTTAGAATTGCACAATACGTAAGATCTCTTACATTTACAACTAACCACAACTAACTACAACTAACCACAACTATCCACAACTAACCGCAAGTATAAACTTATTTAAACGTGTTACAAGTACAGTGGATGTTTGACCGAGTCTGCCAGTCGCTTCTAGATTCGACTAGGCAAAGCCCGAAACAGATTATTTTACTTTCGACGTTTGACTGAAAAGTTATGAACTTCTAGGTTTGACTGAAAATACTTTAGTCAAAAGCCGAAATTAGAATTTATTTCGGGGTTAGCCCGAAGGCTTTGGTCAAACCTAGAATAAACCAGTCATTCCGCGAAAAGACTGCATATTGACCTTTGACTATGACATATAGACTTGTGCACGCACAGAATCGATTGACGCTTTAAAAAATTGTCTTTTTAATTTTACAAGTTGTTTTTTTTTTATTTTAACTATTTAAAACAAAATCAAAATAGACCTGTTACAAATTTATTCTTAAACTACATTTCTAGCTTATTGGAAAAAAAAACGAATGGGTAGTGAATTTAATAGTCGTCCTGTTTTTAATACACAATTAGATTTTAAATAAAAAAACATACCGTTTTAAGGAAAATACAAAGATTGATATTTATTTAATTTCTTCTAAATGTTAAAATTTCCAAAAAACTATTGAAACGCTTAAACATATTTTTTTAAAATCTTTGGACAGTCCACGAAGGCTGAGGCCTAAGTACTAACGTACCGTGGGTGTCCTAGGTGTGCTGAGATGAAGTTTGTTCATACGGGACTTAAATATTTGGAGACTGGGAGGAGAAGAAAAAACTTCTGCGGCTAGCAGGTTCCATAGTCTGGACGCTCTAGGAATGAAGGAACAAAGAAAGCGGGAAGTTCAGGGCTCCCTATTTGAACTATAAATGGATGCAAAAAAGTTGCACTACGTGTTGCACTGTTGGGAGCTGCCAGAGAAGGAATTATACTGGTTAACTTTTATGAGCAGAAGCCGTGAAAATACCTATAGAAGAGCGACAGATCACCCACAGCTCGACGGTGGGCAAGGGGAGGAAGCCTTTTGGACAGATCTTCTTTGTCAAAAACATAGAATTTCACAAATCAAAAATCTGTCAAAGTACATTTAACAATAGTAACAGAACAAATTGAAACGCTTCTGGTATTTTAGTTAAAATAACTTGTTAAAAAAAAACGTAAAACAAAAAAGTGCTTTTATATTATTAAATAAAGATAGCTGTTTGCGCTCAATGTCAGTAGATTTAAATAATACTTATTTACTGCTTCTTAATGCTGAGGTAAATTCAGAAAAAAACATAAAATCTGTTAACTCGCCACCCGTTTTATTAAAAAAAACAAATGTGCCTGTCATGACAAATTAATCTGTCATATGTGGCCATATGTTATTAATTATCCAAAAAAATCAAAATATCCTAAATTTTAACTTAATTTTTTTTCCTCTAGCTTTGGCCTTACAAACTAAGTGTTTTAGCCACGTAATAATAAACTTAAATTTAATTTTTGTCTTTATTATATTTAATTTTTTCATATTTTTTAAATATATGTATATCTTAAAAACAATTACCGACTTTGCTAACAAAATGTCTATAATTTATTTTTGATTTGGGTTATTTTTTGGTTTTTGGTTATTTCGAATAATTGACTCTGTGCGTGCTCAAGTCTATATTTTGAACCGGTTAAGCTGGTACCCCAAACAATATTTTTTAGTAAATGAATCTGTCATAACAACACAGAACAACGCTCAAGGTTAAGAAAAATCAAAAATTGTTTAAATTATTAACAAAATATAACAAGTGGGGTAATAAAAAATTAAATATTTTTCTAAATTTAATTTTAACAACTTTTTTAATGCATTTTAGATTTTATACGAGCTTACAGTCTGAAAAGCTGTATTTCGGCTTTATTAAGCCATTTCTATTTTAAAAACATTTTTATATTGAGGCTTCACTTATGAAAGAGTCCAAACCATTTTAAAACAAATGTCAAGAGATTAGATAGATATTTGCAAGTGTATAAAGTTATATAAAATACGTCTAATTTTTAAAATGGTCACAGGTCGTTAGCTTTTGCGCTGTTGTTCCAGTCTTTTACTTAAAATGGGTTTATATATAATTGACTTTTTAAGTTCACTCCCAGTTTGTAACAAAAAAATTATGATGACATTTCTTTTATCTTTGTTTTGCGTTAATAAAAAACACCACAGACGACATAAGAGGAAATCAAAGCAACTAAAATTATATAAAACTTCTAAAAATTATAAAAAGCAGAAATTCAACTTAGAGTTTTAAAAAGTTTTTAGTATTTGACATAACACTTATTATTAAAGCCAAAAACATGTTTTTTAATTACTACCTTCTTTCTACTACTTACTACTTTTATTTTTTACCCAGCTCTTTACTACACATTAAATAACAAAGCATTTTGCTGCTAATATTAAAGCTCTATTTCTGTTTTTAACGATGTCTTTAAAGGACCTAAAATATGCCCATCTAATTTTTCCTGTCTTCTTTAATGGAGTTCAGTATAGTTAAAGTGATTATGCACAACCCACAACTTTTATCTGTGACGTCAATATACTTCCTAATTAAGTTAAGTGAAATATTGACACAAGTTTAGTGGGCACGGCCTTTAGATTATATTATTTTGGTTTATTCATTAGCATAAATAATTTATTAATTATTGCTTTTAATTTTTATAGTATATGCAATTGTTGTATTATTAATTTTAGATTAACGATTTTCTTAAAACCTTCTAGGAATTGTGTTTTTTTACCTTAGTATTTTTTAAATATTATTAGGTACACTTTTAAGAATACGAACCACTGCATATCTATCTATATCTGCACTAGCCGAATTGTAGTGGTTTTATTCGTCTTTTGTGGCAGGTTCAAATGTTAACTCTTTAAAGAAATAAATATCTAGAAATTGAGCCAGTCAACAATTCTTAAATTACTTCATACGGTCCATATAGACCCTTAAAGGTCAGCTGTCAAAAACACATTTGAAATATATGAATGAACAAAAAGTCTATATTAAATAAACAGGAGGCCTACCCAAAATGGATAAACATGGCAATGGAACGAAGGAAAAAGATTAGAGACACATTATTGTAGACATTTCTAAGCAGCAAACGCCTCTGCTTTACGACCAATTCTTACATTAACCCTGCCTTATGTAGGTTTCTGCTATAATTTGTGTGTTTCATTTAAAAATAAATAAATATATGTACATCTATATACATGTACACACAGTGACGTACCTTGACTACAAAAAGAGGGGACGCACAATTGTTAAATTTAAATAACTTAATGGAATAATATGGATAAAAAATTTAATTATTCTTTAAACGTGTTTCATTTGTTTCAAAAACTAAGGAGCCTGGCATTCTCTGGTGGCCCCAATCATACGCCATTGTCTGTATGGTCTGCCTACACAGGTTTCACCTACCTTACAAGACTTGTCAAAAGACTGTAACGAGTGCACAGAAAAACAAAGCGTTTACTTAAAGGACAAATATCATTGCTAGCAAGATATAAAAAGTGTTTATCTTATGTAGGTTCTTACGCAGAATCCAGTGGCCCAGTCGAATTTGTTCTGCATGATTTAGTTTTCAATTTATAAACGAAAGTTAGTTTTTTTTTTCTGATAGAACACCTTGCATATTTTTAGTTTTAGTTTTTCAAAAATATGTAATACCATTTTCTTTAAATAAAAGCCAAACTTTATAGTAGGTCAGACTTTTGATCAAGCAATATTTAAATAATGATAATAAAATTTGAAAAAATTGCGTTAAGATTTATTATTAATGTTTTAAACAATTATTTTAAATTTTGTTATTTTATATTTTGTTGTTAAATCAAGATTTTCTTGTTAGAAAAATGTTTTATTTTTGACTATACTCGCATTAAATATTTGGCAAAAGCATTTGCTTGAACACGAGCCAAAAACCAATAACAAAATAGGATTCTGCGTTCTGCATCCCCAGGATGAAAATGCTGGACCATTTTTATGGTTTTTAAAATATTTTTTTGGGCCTTAGTTTTTTTTACACCTTTTTTACTTTTAAGACATTCTACAAGAAGATTATCATTATTATATGATTTTGATCTTGGTGTATAAAAAAAGATCCATAACTTAATAAATTATTTTTAAGCAATCCAAAAATATCACACAAAGGCTGCTTTCTTTCAGAATATTTAAAAAATTTAAAATTCTTTGGGAATTTTTTTTTAAATTATTGTGTAAGGTACCTAAAAGAATATAGATCAGTCGTCACCTGGTTTAAAATTTTAGTTGCAATCAAAATGGAATAAATCGAAAAAAGCGCGGTAAGCCAAAGTGAATCATATTTTAAAGAATGTTATGTCCTTTGATTCGATTATTTTCGTCTGTGATCTTATAGCCGACTACAGAAATTAAATTTTTTCTATAATTCATTTTAGGTACAAACTTTTAGCTATATTATGATTGATTATGATTTGTGATATATAAATTTAATTAGCTTATAAATAAAAATAATATTAATAATTATTAGCAATTTTACTAATTTATATATATATATTTTAATATATAAATATAATATATATATATATATATATATATATATTATATATATTATAAAATATTATTTATATAATATATATATATATAATATATATATATATATATATATATATATATATATATATATATATATATTATATAATTATATATATATATATATATATATATATATATATATATATATATATATATATATATATATATATATATAATATATATATATATATATATATATATATATATATATATATATATATATATATATATATATATATATATATATATATATATATATATATATATATTCAAAACATTACTATTTTACATTTAGGCACTTCTAGAGAGAAAATAAATTCCTTGATCATTTCTAGAAAGAATCTAGTTTGGCAAAGTATACCAGCGTTTTTTCCTGAAAATAAATAAACGCAATACTTTTTAAAAGATATCCTGGAATGACAGTTCTTGTATTAAATAAAAGATATTTGCTAAAAAATTCTGTTTTCATATTTGTTTACAACGATAAAAAGCTTTTAGATAAGGTTTCCATATCGGTATAGAATATGTTGTAAGAAATCTGAGTTTCGATTTATTTCCCTTGACATTTGTAAAAGTGTACATATTCCGGATGACATGATACGCAGGTATATTGTATCCGATAGGCTTACTGTTATGTTTTTCAGGATATTTAATAGCATAAAAAATACCCAAGCAAACTCTTAAATAAAACTTTAACCTTTTTTTGCTTACTTAATATTATAAGAGTAACCTTTTTTGGTAAAATTTGCATTAGTAAAACGCTTTTGCCCTTAAATGTCAATAAATCAAATAAAACATCCCTTAGGCTAACCAATAAATTAACTAAAAGTGTAAGTTACGAACCTAAACCTTTATGTATTTTAAATAAGAAAAAAATTATGTAAAAAATACTGAACATAAAAAATAATAATACAACATTAAAAAACACCTACTAAAAATACAATAATAATAAATTAGCAATTATTTTGATATAAAAAATTTAGCTATAATGTTAAATTTTACTATTTTGTAATCATAACCTAGGATAGCGCATTCCTAAAATACTATGCGAAATAAATAAAGATTGTTCCAAGTATCTGTTTTTTTCTTGCCTATTCCCGGTATAGGCAGCTTCAATGTTATATTCTGACGCTTAAGAAATAAAAATATTTACAATGTTTTACAAAATTTAACTGCAAATTTATTAGTTATCTTCTGACAATTATATTTAGGCAGTGCAGTTAAAATCTTCGCAGTCAATCCCTTACTTACCAATCACCTAATTTTTGGTGTCTTTCAACCCATAATTAAACCTCTTAAGGACGTTTTGTTATTAACCAATGTGAATTCAACCAAGCACCATTTCACAATTCAATTTAGCTGATTGGGATGGTCTGCGATATTTCTTGTTCATCTATGCTAGAAATGGATTTTTTCTTGCCATTTACAAAATATTTCTACAAGTTACCAGATATATTTGGTAGGGTATTTAGGCTTATATTTTGTTAAAAAAAAACAAACATTTAATTCATAGATAGTAATTCCTAAATTATTCAATAGCTCTAACGTTTTTAACGCTGCAATACACGCCTCGTATCCGACATAATATACATACATGGGTTGAGTTTTATAAGACAGGATAGTGTCTCTTGGACTTATTTTTTTTATGTTATCTTTAATATTTTAATAATTTTTGTACCATTTTTAATAAACAGAATTGTTCATTTAAGCTGTTTATACATTTTTTGCCTAAAAAATCTTGAACTTATTTTTTTTATGTAATCTTTAATAGTTTAATAATTTTTACCATTTTTAATAACCAGAATTGTTCATTTGAGCTTTTTACACATTTTTTGCCTAAAAAATCTTAAAATAAAACGTTTAATAGTGTAGAATTTATTTTGTTGATGATACATGGTGTGTGTGTTAATGTACAGAGGACGCGTGTAATGGAGTGTTAATTTTTAAGCACAGAAAATGTTTTTTTTAAATCCTAATTCTAAAATTTGACTAGCCAGCATCAAACCATAAAACCAGTATATTAGAAATAAAGTTGTTTGTTGTTTAGGCTCTTTTTGATCCTTTGCCAAAAAACACTGGTTAAAATATTTGCCACGAATTCTTTTTTTTTTCGTGATTTTAAAAACAATATTTTTATTAAGCATTATGAAAGAAATTTAATTCTTCACCAATAAATATGTTGGTGTTAAAATCTTGATTTTTGCCAACAAGAAAGGCATTCCCTTTCTTAAATATGTTCTATAGTTTTGTGGCGGATTCCGTTTTGTATGTTTTCTTTGGGATACTCGCCTTACTACTTTTTCTCCCTCTACCTCTTCGTTTCTTGTACCGGGGTATAACGAACTGAGCCTGCTGAGCCCTATTGACTTCCATGAACTTGCAGATCGCCTGCAACAAAAAGAAGAAAAAACCCCCAGAAACCCAACAATCAAAAATATTAATCTACGTTTCGGTGGCAAGTCGGCCAACGTTTTCAAGATGAAATTAAAATGAAAAATTAAACTAAATTTTAAGAAATTTTGCTTTAAAAACTTAGGAAATTCTGACAGTTTTTTACTTTTTATGACTTTTTGTTATAAATGACATTAGGTTATTTAACTGTATATTTATAGTATTTAAAAAGACAAAAAAGGTGGTATGGTGTGTTATAGTTATTAAGGTATCAAGGGTAAGGGTATTATAAGGATAATAGCGCTTGAGGTCGATGGTGGTCGAGGCCTTTGGCCCTAGGTATCGTGACCGAGCATTATTATTCTTATCCCGTGGTGCCTCGACGTTTAATGTCCGACTAAATATCTTTATATGAGAAAATTTGAATGAATTTTGAATGTATTAGTTTAAACCAACAGTACTAGCATTTACCTGAAAATTGTCGAACGTAATTGTGGTAACCATGGTTGTAAGTTATTTTTAAGACAACACATAAAAATAATTTGATTGAGGCTTAAACCATGTGGAAAAACCCATCTCCCCAAGATATTTTATGAGTCAAAGTGAACGCTTGTGCCAGAAAATAGGCGGATTTACATTCATTTTGAGGCCTGGCTGACGGAAACTGTGACCGTGTGGACGAACGTTTGATGCCTTATTTTCAAGATTTGTCAGAGATATTCTCCAAATTTCCTTGGACAAAGTTCAAGTAGTAAAGAATTAATAGTTCTAAGAAGATAAGAAGTATGAAAGTTGATTTCAACAGTTCCTAAAGCACTTGGGAAATTATCAGCCTAAAGTCTAAGGTTCACTGAGAACGTTATAACTTTTGAAAGAAGCGCCAACTGAAAAATATTTGACATATAAAATTGCATTAATGATAGGTGTATTCGGAGCTTGTAGAAGAGACGAGCTTGTGAAAATGAAGTTTTCCGATGTGCGTGATATGGGTCAGCATATATTTATTGACATTCCACAAAGTAAAAATGGGCAAGCAAGGAGCTTTTTGGTTATTGATGACAGTGAAATGTGCACAACAAAGTTAATTCGGGACTATGTGTCTTTGCGACCTAAAAGTGCACCTATTGATAGGTCTTTTTTGTGCTATAGTGATGAACGATGTACTGTGCAGCCTATAGGTAAAATACATTTGGAAATATATCCTTTAAGATTGCTACATATTTGGGTTTACCTAATGCTAAGGCGTACTAACACAGGTCATTGTTTAACACGTACAGCGGCAACAATTCATTCTGATGCGGGAGGTAGTTCCGAGAGCTTAATGAGGTTAGGAGGCTGGAAGAGTTCTTCGGTAGCACGAGGGTACATGGATGATAGTAAAAGCTCCAAATTGGCTAATGCTTCCCTTGTAGTTGGGAAAAGTATTACTTCAAGTAACACAGCAACTGCGGTGGGGTATGGAATTGTGGAATTTTCCGGTCAGTTTGAAAATTGTACGTTTTACTTTAAAAAATAATTTTTATTATGATAAGTATATAATGTAAGTATGTTTGTATTTTCGTAATAGATGCTTAAATGAAGATAATTTATTGTTTATTTATTGGTAAATTTGTAGGCCCTAGGGCGTTATTTTTTTTAAAACGCCCTAGGGTAATATTTCGTATTTAACTGACTTTGACATAATATTATTATTTGTCAAATAATATACCAGTTGGACATTAATTGATTAATGTTTAAATATTATTATTATTATTATTCTTTAAAATTTTTATTAATTCATGTTTTTTAAATCAAAATTTCTTTAAAGCTAGTTTAATTTTTAGGTAATTATTGCATATACGGTTTTCTTCTATTTTTGGATTATATGGTAAAATTTTTATATAGTCATATTCCAGTGTCCTTAGGGATTGCAAATATACTACCGGAGAAGAGAAATTATGTGTTTTAAGATTTTTTATTTTAATTTGAAAATTTAAAATTACCATTGATTTTCTCCATATAATGCGAAAACTCCCATTATGACAAGGAACGTCAGCGTGCAGTGTTGCCAAATCAGGGTCTTTTCGAATACGTCCCGCATTTTCACGTCTGAAATATAATTGGGAAAAATAAAAAGCCGCTTTAACTAACCAAAATTAACCATGACCAACTGTTTAGACAAATTCAAGAGCCCCTAGTCGGTCATGGTTAGTTTTGGTAAGCAAAGCAGCTTTTTATTCCAATTATATTTTAGACAGAACCAGAATATCAAAATTTGATGGCCGAAAATTATTAAGTCCGGCAACACTGTTGATACTTATTTTGAATTTGACAATGTAGAAAGAATGTGTTATCAGATATTAGATTTATTTCTAACCCATATTTTTTTAAATTTAAATTAAAAGTTGTTTTTCCCGATGTTCTGCGTATTTTGTCAATAGATTTCTGTTTCTGTGTGTTATGTTTAACTAAATAATTATCAATTTATACGTCCCAGCACTCAAATTCACTCCAAGTTTATTTGGTTGAAAAAACAAAAATTAAACACAATTTCTCTTCTCCGGTAGTATATTTGCTATCCCAAAGGATACTTAAATGTAATTTTATTAAAAAAAATTCATAAAATCCAAAAATAGCAGAAAACCGTATATGCAATTGTTACCATTTTTTATTTTAATTTCATCTTAAAAACGGTGGCCGACTTGCCACCGAAACGTAGATTATTATTTTTGATTTCTGGGTTTTTGGGTTTTTATTCTTTTTTGTTGCAGGCGATCTGCAAGTTTATAGGGGTCAATAGGGCTGAGCAGGCTCAGTTCGTTATACCCAGGGACCCGGACCGAAGGCAAGTATGCCAAAGAAAACATACTGATCCCTTTCTTGACCTAATTCTGACATATTGTTTTCCCAAATAACATATCAGTCACCCTTAACAAATCTGCTTTCCATCATGAAACTAGCTCAACGTATTTTTAAATTAAACATTGTTTTTAGGCTGAAAAATTTTTTGTGTACAGATTGATTAGGAAGCTAAAATTCTTTCTTCTAACAAAAAGCTCATCGTTATTTAAGCTTTTCTATAGATAACATAAACGGTTTAGATCTATAGATAACATAACGTTTATAATCTATGAGATACCTGCTCCTAAAAAAACCTGTATTTCCCTTTTAAGTCTGTTGTGTATCGGGGTTCTTACACAACGCACTCCTCAAGGAGTGCGTTGTGTAAAACCCCATACACAACAAAGTGGCGACGAGGATTAAGAAAAAGTAAGAAATCTACGCGGAAAGCAGTCGTATTACAGTGCAAGTTTCTGTTAATAAGTCGGTTAAAATAAATTAATAAATAAAAAAAAATAACATGGCGGAATTCGCAGTTGGACATTTGCGCGAGTTTTTCCTTAAAAAATTCGGACTGGTCCATTTTCAAGGCGCGTCTAGAAAACTATTTTGCTGCGAACGATATTAAAAGTGCTTCACATGGTACAAAAATGCGAGCTATTTTGCTAAATACACTCGATCAAGAAAGCATACAAATTGATATTCGACTTGGTAAGCCCAGAAAAGCCGGAAGACAAAACGTATACGCAGATCGTGGGAATTTTGGATGAACATTTCAAGATACGACAGTCTCCATTTGCGGCGCGGTTTCATTTCTACCAGGCGAAGAAAGAACCCGACGAATCGACAAGTCAGTGGGCAGCCAGATTGCGAGGTCTCGCTGTCGGCTGCGAGTTTGGAACAGAGCTTAAGGTTTGCCTTAGAGACCGATTTGTTTTTGGTTATGGAAAAGGACCTGTGATGGAAAGACTAATGGAGGAAAAAGTGGACACAAGTTTCGAAAAAATGGTCGAATTGGCAGCGTCAAAGATGGCGGCTATGGAAGCGCAGACGGCAACGATCAAGGTTGAGCCCATTAACCATTTCCAAAAGGGACGGCGTGGAGTCGGCGCAAACGGGCACAGGCAGCAGGACGCAGGTCAACGACGTCATCCACCACACAAATGGCAGTATGGTCGATCTTGTGACGTTTGCGGACGAAGCAATCACGACAAAGATAAGTGTTTTTACAAAAACTCCGATTTGTTTACATTGCAAAAAGCCAGGTCATTTGGCCTCGGTTTGTAGGAATAAAAAAGAGGTGTTGCTCACCATTTTATGCAAGAAAACAATGTAAATAAACCGAACTTAAATAATAATTTTGATCAAAACATTCAAAATAATTCTGATGAAATTTCTTTGTTTAATATAGGAAGCAAAAGCATATTTACACTAAATGAACAAATTATTACAGAAAGGGCAAATAATAATAATAATAATAATTTCACAAAAAAATCCCAATTAACTCAGCATGTTTTTCTGATTCAACCCTATAAAAACAACATATTATCGATTGAACCTTATTTAGTTGAGCTAAACATAGAAAATGTACCGACAACTTGTCAAATTGATACAGGTAGTGGAATTTCATGCTTCTCGCAAAGTTTTTATTTAAAATATTTTAAAGATTTTCCCTATACAATCTACAGATAAAACTTTTGTTTTTTATAATGGAGATCAAATTAAGCCACAAGGTTGTTTAAAACTAAATGTTGAATATAACAATAAAAATAATGTTTTAAATTTTTTCGTCATTAAGGGAGGCGGACCACCTATTGTGGGCCGTGATTTTTTATTATTATAAATGTAAAATTTTGCATTAATTATTGTGAAAATGATAATTGTTTAAATGATGATCTTAAAAATCTGATAAACAATTTTCCACAAGTATTTGAACCAGGTTTGGGTTTATTCAATAAGGGGGTTGAGACAATTTATTTAAAAATTTATAAAGGCCAGAACCATACCTTTCGCAATTAAAGACAAAGTTGAAGCCGAAATTAACAGAATGTTGTTTTTAGGTATAATATCACCTGTAGAATTTAGTCGTTGGCTACCCCCATTGTACCAGTCTTCAAAAGAATGGACAAATAAGAATATGTGGAGACTTCAAAGTTACTGTCAACCCTGTCATCGAGGTGGATCAACACCCGTTGCCAGAATAGAGCAGTTGTTTAGTAAGCTTCACGGAGGAGGAGAGTATAGTAGGCTGGATTTGTCGCAAGCTTTTCAACAGATTGAGGTTGATGATCAGAGTAAGGAACTGTTGACAATTTCAACACATTTAGGGTTATTTAGGTATAATCGCCTTACTTTTGGGGTAGCTTGCGCTCCCGCCAAATTTCAAAAAATAATGGATTGTTCTTTCAAGACGATATTTTAATCACAGGCAAAGATAAAAAAGAACATTTAAAAAATTTAAAAGTAGTTTTAAACATTTTAAAAGATGTAGGTCTAAAGGTTAATTATGACAAATGTCAATTTTTTAAAAAAAGTGTTGAATATTTAGGATTTATTATCGATAAAGAGGGTTTGCATACATCTAATGAAAAAACAAAAGCCATTGATAACGCCCCTAGGCCTGAAAACATAAAGCAATTACAATCATTTTTGGGAAGTATAAATTATTATGGCAGATTTATTAACAATATGTCAACAATTTTAAATCCATTATATAATTTGTTAAAAGCAAGCAATAAATGGAACTGGAGCAGCCATTGTGAACAAGCTTTTTTGAATATTAAAAACTGTTTAAAGTCAGCTAATGTTTTAGTTCATTATAATCCTGATTTTGAGTTAAGATTAACAGTGGATGCTTCTTCGGTAGGAATTGGAGCTTATATAAGCCATAAGCTTCCAACTGGAGAGGAAAAGCCCATAGCTTTTGCCTCCAGAACACTCTCACCCGCAGAAATTAAGTATTCACAAATTGAGAAAGAAGCTTTATCAATAATTTATGGTGTTCAAAAGTTTAGTCAATATCTTTACGGTAATAAATTTAAATTAATTACAGATCATAAGCCCTTAGTTACAATTTTTGGTGAAAATAAAGCCATACCTCAGTTTGCAGCTAATCGTTTAAGACGATGGGCTTTAATTTTGTCAGGTTATAATTACGAAATTGAATATATTAAAAGTAGTCAAAACAAGGCTGATTGGCTTTCACGTTTGCCTTCTAATGATAAAAATGACTTTTTAGCTGAAGATTCCCCAGATGTAGATTATTGCTATTTTTTCTCGAATTTACCAGATATAAATCTAAATTTTAAAGCTATTAAAGATTCTTCAAATAACGACAAGATATTAAAAAAAGTTAAAAGCTTCATTAGCAATGGCTGGCCCAATAATGTAAAGATTCTCTGATACAACCTTACTTTGTTAAGAGGTTTGATTTATTTATTAGGGACGATTGTATATTTTGGAATCATAGATTGGTTATACCGACACGTTTACAAAATGAAATTTTAAAAGAATTACATAGTCACACATGGGAGCTGTGCGAATGAAAAATTTAGCTCGCGGATATTTTTGGTTTCCAAAACTTGATAAAGAGATAGAGAAAATGGTAAAAAATTGTAAAGCATGTATTTTTCATTCAAACAACCCTCCAAAGGCACAAATTTCACCTTGGCCAATACCCAATGGTCCATGGGAAAGAGTTCATGTGGACTTTTGTGAAATTGGTAACAAGTCATTTTTAGTAATAATAGATGCTTTTTCTAAATGGCTAGAAGTTTTTGAAATGGCTAATATAAGCTCGACATTAACTATTAAAATTTTAAGAAGGCTTTTTGCAACATTTGGTTTGCCTTTAGTACTGGTATCAGATAATGGCCGATCGCTTGTATCAGACGAATTTGAAAAATTTTTGTCGGATAATAATGTCAGGCATATAACCAGTCCGCCGTTTTCTCCGTCCTCCAATGGAGCAGCTGAAAACAGCGTTAAAACTTTTAAAAGTTCTTTAAAAAAGGCTATTTTTAGTGCTGCAGGCACAGATTTAAATTTAGCCATATGTAGATTTTTGTTTGACTACAGAAATACACCACATACGACAACTGGGGTTAGTCCGGCGAAGTTAATGTTCGGTAGGAATTTAAGGACGCGATTTTCCTCTCTTTTGCCAGAAAATAGTAACAAAAATATTCAAGATACATACACAAAACTCCGCGAAAGGGTGGAAGATCAGCAAAGTAAACAAATTGAATATAATAAGGGTAGAAACATTAGTTTTAATTTAGGAGAATATGTATTGGTTAAAAATTATAAATTTCCTACTAAGCCTAGCTTTATTAAGGGTAAAATAAGTAAAAAAATTGGAAAATGCACATATTTAGTAGAGGTAACAGAACTCGCAAAAACATGGAAGAGGCATACAAATCAAATTAAAAAGTTCGAAACGTCTTTTCCAGTAATGCCATCTATCCCAATTTGCAGCTCTGAACCTTCCAAAAATCACAACTTAGAAATTTCAAACGACAATAATTTAGAAGTAGAAATAAGGCAAAACACAAATTTAGGTAGTCCCAGTAAATCTGTTCAAAATACCCCCACAACTGTAAATAGACCCAAAAGAACGGTAAAACCTGTAGATAGATTAGTTTATAGTTAAGGTTAAAGGTACATTGTAATTTAGTTATAGTCAAGGGTGAAGCATAGTGTATGTAATTTTTAATGTAGGTAATTAATATTGTAGATTTAATTTAGAATTTTAACACCTTCACCATTTTGTTAAGAAGTATAACATGTAAATTTAGGTAATTAATAATGTAAATTTAATTTTGAAATTTTAAAACACCTTCACAATTTGTCAAGAAGTATAATTTGTAAATAGTATATGGATTTCTTTTCTCTAAGCATTTTTGTTTCACTTTTCATTTTTTTTTAAAGGGGAAGATGATGTAATATATTTAATTAGTTTAGCAGTCTAGTTTATATATAGTGTTGGGCAGTGTAGTCGCAATTTATATATGCGCATGGTTAATATTTTAGTTGTCTGTATAAAACCACCTGTAACCTGTACATTCACCCTCTTCTACTCTTGACAGCAATAAACAGTTAGCAGTTTTAAAACTCGTGTTTTACTTTACAAGAAAAGTTAGGAGTGCGTTGTGTAAGAACCCCGATACACAACAAAGTCAAAGTATTAAAAAAACAACAGTTTTTTAACCAAAATTTCTCATTATTATTATTTTTTAAATTATAATTGCCATTTTCATTGGTCGAAACTAATTAATATATTTATGTTTTACCTATCTATTATTGATCTATAATACCTTAGAAACGGAATATGTTATGATAGCAATAATACCTGCTATCACACAGGCATTATAAGCGGGTATTATGATAATGCCCGCTTATAATGCCCTAATGCGCTAATATGGAAATTTTATTGCTTATCCAATTTTATTTCTCTCCAATAAAGATCAAGTTTATACAAAAATATTTTTTCTTTAAACAATACTAAAAATTAAACTTTATTTCCAAAATAAAAATTACAATTTTGAAATGTCCCGGAAAATGTAGCTGATCCCACTATAGAATGGTCGGTGTTTTTTGTGATGGTAGCAGCGGTGGTAGCACTAACGCTATTTTGTATGGAAGAACAGTCCATTAAAGAATTTTCAATAGTCGATACGGAATTAACCTCGGTATTAACAGAATTGGCAATAATTTGGGCTAGTTTGTTTTTGGATGAAATACTTTCTTCTTTTATCCTTCAGCTACTGAAGAGCTTTTCCATTTTCCCCTGTTGTTTTAGTGTTTCAAACGAAGCACCTGCCTCAACAAGTAAAGTTGACGATGTGCGACGCAAACAGTGGCCGGTGTAAGCTTCTGCATTATCCAGTTTTAAAATTTTTCGATCAATGTTGGGACGCTTCCTATGGTATTTTTCCAATGGTTGCTGTACATCGACCCTTTCTATAGGTAAGAAAGAATCTTCGCTCCTTTATTCCAGCTGGTCTTAATGTTGTGTACTTTTTATTAAATTTAAAGCGCCTAAATCTTCTTCAATGATAGTAAAACTTTTGAAGTTGAAGTTTTAGTTTCTGGTACCTTTATAACCAAGACTGTTCCTCTATCTTCAATGTCATCAATGGTCATTTTGACCAACTCATCTCGTCTTAAACCTCCAAAAACACCCATTACCAATATGACTTTGTGTACCAAGTAGATATCATCAGGAGCCTTCTCAATAAATTTTAATATTTGTTCTCCTTCCAAAACTTTAGACTTCTTCGGAACGTATCCTTTCGACTTAACTTTTAAAAAAGATATGAGACGATGGTATTGCGAAATGTCTATATTTTCATAGACCATCAACGTAGACCTTGGGGTGGAATACTTGGTCCAGAGAGAGTTCGGACTGTATTTTTCCGACTAAAAATAATAAAGTTTGTTAAACATATGTATTAAAATAAAATCAGTAACTTAGCAGTTCCGGGAAATATGCCATACCCCCCGATCATACTGTTGCCTTGATTTAACTGGCAAAAGATTTTCGGTCGCTTTTATGGCCCCTTCTTTATTTTTTGTGGAATTTCTTCCATTTTGAGCAAATCGTTAAATAAAAAATGCCAACTGACTAACTGACAGAAACATCAAACAAACTTAACACCAGTCATTATCTACTTACGTATACAGGTACAGGTGCAACTTATTTTTTATATTGCGAATAAATAATATAATTAGTCATTGAAAAACTTTTTCTGGGTAAAACATGATTGTATGCACCACGGCTTTACTGTACTATAATGCCCATAAGGCGAATCAGCCCTCAGGCCAGAGGCCCTCGGGCTATTTCGACCTTCAGGGCATTATAGTCCCAGTAACGCCCTTGATACATAAATAACTATAATGTTTAAATATTATTATTATTATTCTTTAAAATTTTTATTAATTCATGTTTTTTAAATAAAAAATTTATTTAAAGGGTTTAATTTTTTATTTTAATCTCATTTTAAAAACGGTCCGACTTCCCAAACCAAAAACGGATTATTATTTTTGATTTCTGGGTTTTGGGGTTTTTATTCTTTTTTGTTGCAGGCGATTTGCAAGTTTATAGGGGTTAATAGGGCTGAGCAGGCTCAGTTCGTTATACCCGGGACCCGACCGAAGGCAAGTATGCCAAAATAAACATACGGGATCCCTTTCTTTGACCTAATTCGACATATTGTTTTCCCAAATAACATATCTTTTTTCCACCCTTAAAAAATCTGCATTCCATCATAAAACTAGCTCAACGTATTTTTAAATTAAAATTTTTTTAGGCTGAAAAATTTTTTGTGTACAGATTGATTGGGAAGTTAAAATTCTTTCTTCTAACAAAAGCTCATCGTTATTTAAGCTTTTCTATAGATAACATAAACGGTTTAGATCTATAGATAACATAACGTTTATAATCTATGAGATACCTGCTCCTAAAAAAACCTGTATTTTCCTTTTAAGTCAAAGGTATTAAAAAAACAACAGTTTTTTAACCAAAATTTCTCATTATTATTTTTTTTTTAAATTATAATTGCCATTTTCATTGGTCGAAACTAATTAATATATTTAATTAACTAACTGTTTGTTGAATTTTATGATTTAACATACATGTTAGTAAAAAGTAGTTATAAGTATATTAAATTGGTTAAATATTAATCAGCATTATTTTCGCTCTAAAGTATGTTATACTATAATTGAATATATAAATATGAATAATATGTTATTAACTAATATAAATAGGTAGTACAAAATCAGTAAATATTTATAAAAAATATAACAAATTTACTAGATTTTTATTGTAAAGAAACCAATATTATTAAAAATATACAGAGTGGCCCACCATATTCGACTTGGTCTATAGCCGCAAAACCATGAGGTTTTGCAAAAAAGTAAATTAAGAAGCATATAAAGGTCGGATATGGCCGCAGCATAAAATTACTTTAGGCTATAGAGGATATCCTAAAAATGTGTTACGCATCAATGTTATGGTATTTTAAATGGAATTATAATTAGTACTTAGTGTCTAATCATATGTTTTTGAGATATTTTATTTTTTTATATGCAGAGGTGCAATTAAATTAATCTTACTTCAAAACTATTAACTCTATAAACTTTAAAATGTAATAACTTATTAAAAATAGTCAAGACAGTGCCATATCATGCGTATGTCACATCTAAATCAAATATAAAACAGAGTGTTCAAAATATAATTTCACTTTTTTGAAATTTAAATGGCTATAGCTTTGTTATTTTAAATAAAACATCACGTATTTTTTACATCACATAATATCAATAATATCAAATTTATTTCTTTTTCGGATGGTGTTATGTTGCCTATTCCTATCGTTTGTATTTTTTTAGTAAATTCTGTTTCAACATTTAATTAATTTTTATTCTAAAATGTGTATTTAAATTTAAGTTGGCTTTAATATAGCAGCCTTTAGTATTTTCTTTAGATAAATGACAACGACTAGTATTTTAGTTAGCTTTAAACTAATTTTACTAATTCGGAAAAAAACCATTCCCTACAAAAATGAGTTAATTGGTTACTAGTAATAAAGGAGTATGCAGAAAATTTTTACACGCGTCAAGCTCAAAAATACCCCAATAGAAACCATTCAGCTAGGCAGACGTTAAAAAGGTTGCTTTAAAAAATTTCTTCAAACTGCTTATGGAAAACCAAATAGGCAAAAATAAGTTTTAAGTAATATGATGCTTGATAGAAACTCCTTATACAAGCCGAAAAATAAATCAACAAAAGGGCATAAGCAGACAAGGCATTGGTAGGATTATTTAAAAACACAGAATTATCCGTACCACATTCACCAATCATTATTAGAAGTAGATTAAAAGCAGTGAACTAAATTTTGCATGTGGGTTCTCAAAAAATTGGGAGATGATGATTATTTTAAAAGTTTATGCCATTTTTAAACGAAACTACTTTTTACAATAACGGATTAGTGAAGAAACATAATTGTTATTATTATAGCGACGTAAATCGGAATTATTTTTAAAACGTTAATTATATCACTGTTCAACACAAAAATTCTCCCTATAAAAATAGCGTGTATTTTGTAACATTTGGACTTATACCAATATACAACTGACACCCCAATTTTTATATTAGCCTCAGATTTCTTGGAAGGGAAGAGTATGTCCATTTATAAACGAGCCTCCCATTATAATCTACAGGTTGTTGGATCTATGCTTAAAATATTCCTGTAGTCGTTAATTTATAATTATTTATTAAACATCTATTTATATTTTAGCTTAGATCTACGTGCCTGTTTAAAACAGTAACAGAAATGTCGACGCGAGTTTGCGTTAATTAAGCCGATAACTTCTATAATATTTGTGGCAAAGTTATGGTACATTCCACAATAATTCGTTAGTTTCTCGACCGCAATAAAATTTAAATGACAACCCTCAGTGGAAAACCCAGCCATACATAAGTTGCCTGACAAATATCTATTGTGTATTTGAAAGGGTACAGGTCCTGATTACCAACTAATTTCAATAGTTTAGGTTAGCTATTTTGGATGCTCAATAACACACACACAAATACCTTGACCAACTTTAAACGACTGATGAACTAAGATAAAAAGACCCTGCTTTATATTAAGCACCTGCAATTTACCTTTAACCTACATAAAATACCAAAAAGTAAGTACAATAATAAATAAAGGAAATTTTAAGTCCGGACCTACATGCGGAACCCAAAGTTTATTAAGTTTTACAACTAACAGTAGCAGGTAAAACGAGAAATCAACGAATTATTGTGGAACGTACTATACCGCGAAAACGTACAAAAACCGATATATTCACCAGTTAAAAGGCTTATTATTTGTACTTTGGATGCAAAGTTGGCGATCAAGATAAGACCCGGGCCCCAAAAATGTGATGCAGTTTGTGTTCGAGAACATTGACGGGATGGCTAAAAGCTACTCATAAATCCATGCCAGTCGCAGTTCCAATGGTTTGGAAAGAACCTCGTAATCACCTACATGATTGTTATTTTTGCATGACGAATATTAAAGAAATTACTAGCAAAACCAAGCGTAGCATTCAGTACCCCAATATTTCCTCCACAATGCGACCAGTGCCCCATGACTCATTACTCATTTCCTAACCACCTGAGAGTTACACGCTTGATTCGGAATCAGACTCTGAAAGTACTTCACCAGAAGCTGGACCAAGCTACATTCCTAGTTCTCATGATTTGCCTGATACACCTCATTTAATCACCCAAGGTGAATTGAATGACCTTGTTTGAGACTTGGACCTTCCGAAAACAAAAGCGGAACTTCTTGGATCCCGCCTGCAGCAATGGAACCTCTTGGAAAAAGGTGTTCATCTACAGGAAAAGGCAATATACACACAAATTTTTTGGCAGTGAAAGATGATTTAGTATTTGGCCATGGCATACCTGGCCTAATGACCCAACTGAACTTATTTATACGACGGTAGACATAATTCATAGATTCGTTAAAACAAAGTCTAAAAGCGGTTTCCTTTTTAATGAAATAAGACTCCATCTTTTTTTTATAAAGGGCATTGCCTAAATAAAAAAGAAACATATAACAATCATAAGATTTTTTATAGTTTATTTTGATTTCTGGGAATATCAAATTAAAAGGAAAAATTATTTGGCTTTTCTCCAGAATAAAGATTTTTATATATTATTTTAAAAAATTATACTTTTTTTTTTATAGATATTATTATGGAGAGCTAGTCTGCTCTCGCAATAATAGTAACAAAAAACATGAAAAGACATAAAAAAAGGGTTTTAAATTTTTTATAAAATTGATTTGTTTAAAGTACTATAATAAAATAATTATTTTTATGAAATTATATAAAAATGGAAAATAAACTTACTTGAAAAAATTGGCAACCCGTTATAAGATATATATGTTATTTTAAATTTATTGGTTATTGACGGACGGATGTAGCACATAAATTATTTGATTATATTACTTAAAACAGATAAGAAACTAAAAAATTCTGTTTTGTTAACTGACATTGACTTTTGACATGACTTTTTTTAAAAAATAGTTACTGGTAAGGTACACGTGTAGGTCCTTTAATATTTAAAAAATATGTATAAATAAGTAAATAAAATTTTAGCCATATAGATAGGTTTTTTATAGTTTATTTTGATTTCTGGGAATATCAAATTAAAGGAAAAATTATTTGGCTTTTCTCCAGAATAAGATATTTATATATTATTTTAAAAATTATACTTTTTTTTAGAGATTATTATGGAGAGCTAGTTCTCTCGCAATAATAAAAAAAAACATGAAAAGACAAAAAAGGTTTAATTCTTTATAAAATTGAATTGTTTTAAGTCTATAATAAAATAATTATTTTTATACAATTATATGTCAGAAGTCAATGTCAGTTAATAAAACACAATTTTTTAGTTTTTATCTGTTTTAAGTAATATAATCAAATAATTTATGTGTACACCGTCCGTCGATAATAATAAGTTTGAAATAACATATATTCTTATAACCGTTGCCAATGTTTTCATGTAAGTATATTTTCTATTTTTATATAATTTCATAAAAATATTATTTTATTATAGTACTTAAAACATTCAATTTTATAAAAAGAATTAACCCTTTTTATGTCTTTTCATGTTTTTGTTACTATTATTGCGAGAGCAAACTATCTCCATAATATCTCTAAAAAAAAAGTATAATTTTTTAAAATAATATATAAATATCTTTATTCTGGAAAAACCAAATAATTTTTCCTTTAATCATAAGATGTTACTCAGATGTATAAAGTAAGAAGATCACAAATGGAACAAATGTGCAGATTTAAAAATGGTAGCGTTATTGCCAGGACTGCAATCAGGATCTACAAAATACTGTTGCTTTTTGTGTGGGTGGGACATTATAAAATGAAGGTTTGTCCTCCACATGAAACAATAGAAGTTGGCGTTAAAAATTTGACTCAAGAACCATTAGTTCAAAAAGAAAAAAAATATATTTATCTCCACTTCACATTAGGCCAGGCCTAATTAAATATTTGATTAAGCACTGAATAAAAAAGGAAATACTATTAGGTATTTAAAAAACAAATTTCCACAAACAAATGAGGCTAAAATTAAAGAAGGAGTTTTTCTTGGTCCCCAAATTTGGCAATTGTTTAAACATGCAAACTTTAGGCAATTTTTTTAAGTCACAATGAAAGTCGGGTATAAAATGCATTTGAAAGTGTCTGCAACAATTTTCTTGGAAATAATAAATCAGAAAATTAATGACGAACTCAAAAAGAACTACTTACGACCTTTTATATTTTAGAATGTAACATGTCACTAAAACTTAACTTCTACACTCTTATTTGGACTTTTTTTTTGACAATTTCGGAGAAATATTAGATGAGCATGAAGAACGATTTTACCAAGGTATTGCCTCCGCAGAGAAAAGGTATACAGGAGGTGGAGCCCGAATATTGCTGGATCCTGAGACACATTTAAGACTTCTTTTTAAAGAAAGACGTTAAGGAAATAAATATTAAATTTATCAAAAATAACTTTAAAATATTTATACTGTACTTTAACTAAATCTTAATAAAATGCAATATAACTTTTTAATCGTGTAAATTTAATAAATCGGCATTAAATGAGGTTTTTATTAAATGTTTCTTAATATTAAAAATTTAAGGCCAGTTGCGGATTCAGCAGGCCAAAATATATAAAATTCAGCCAAAATCATTTTAGGAAAAAACAACAACAACTTTAAGATGTTCGTCAGTTTATCAACACAGATGATCTGCCAATGTGTGGGGGCGGAATCATCAGAACACATGTAGTGGGACAAGAAAGCCACAAAGCTGGGCAGCAAAAAAAATATGTTAACGATACACCGCCTGACATCAATGAATATGAAAGAACCAATAAGAACGGCGTTCACTGGTATAACGCCACATATGTTTGTTAAAAGCCAACTATCATTTCAGAAAAGGATTTGTTTGTGCCCTTAAAATGATGGACCTTTAAAAAAATAATTAGCTTAACCATTTTTAATATTTTAGTGTTTTTTTTAAAGATTCATGCATAATGCGTCATCTTTGATTGGTAATTGAAAAATGGTCGTTGTCATTTATCTAAAGAAAATACTAATGGCTATGAGGTATGTCAAAGCCAACTTAAATGTAAATACACATTGTAAAATGAGTATAAGTAAAATGTGGAAACGAAAATTACTAAAATAGTACAAACTATAGGTAAAGGCAATCTATACGAGTACACCATCTAAAAGATGTTGTATAGATAATTTTTCTAAGATGTGGTGTAAGAAAATATAGTGTATGCCATTTAAAATAACAAAGTTATCGATTTTAATTTTTAAAGGGTAAAATTATTATTTTTTTTATTCTGTATGTTTTTTAACTTGTCGTGGCATACGTATGATAAGGCGGACTGTCCTTAATGTTATATCAAATTAAGAAGTTCGTAGAGTTAATAGTTTTGAAATTAAGTTAATTTAATTGAACCCTGCATTTTTAAAAAACTTTGAATATCTCAAAAACTAATAAAATTAGATACTTAGTACTAATTATCCACTGTGGTTATTTTTTCATTTAAATTAAGATAACTTTAATACACCTTTTTAGATTTTCTGTATATTCTAAAATAATTTTATGCTTTGGCCATATTCGCCTTTATATATTTTCCAAGTTACTTTTTCCCAAAACCTCATGGTTCTGCAACTATAGACCGAGTCGGATATGTTGGATGGAAAATTATACGAACTAATTAAACACTATTATGGAACCGTTATAAAAAGTAAAATATTGAATTTTAAAACATTTAACACAAGGGCTGAGATTATGTAAGAAACATCTCTTTTTATCGTAATAAATGTCATTTTACCGATCCTGTAACCCACTTTCGGCCATGATCGACTCAATCGAATAAGAACCGAAGTTAAAAAGGAAAGCGACTAAAATTTATGTGTCCTTTTGGCATTTATCTTTGTCTTTTACACCTTAAAAAAATATTTTCTTTTCTATCCACTCCCGTTGCGCTTTACCACAATTTTTATTTAACGAATTTAACCTCAATCTTTTATATTCGTGAAATCCAAAATTAGATTAGTCCTTTGTGTACTTTTTTTATTTTTCATTCCTGAGAAAAATGGATTACGATAGTGATGAGGAAATAACACTGACGAAGCGGATGAAAACTAGAGATAGCCAGTTGGCTGTCCTTGTGGATTTTATAGAATTACACCCTATTTTAGCCACACATTAGAGCCACTAAACATACACAAAATATTATTTTGGTTTAAAACATTGTACTTAATAAAACCTTGTTATTCGAATATCAGTATTGACGTTTGTTATGTTGGTTGCCTAAAAAACAAAATTAAGAAATTGTATATTTTTTTAGTAATTTACGTACGAGTTAGACATTATGGACGAGGCGACGCTAAAAGCCGACCCAAGAATGTCTAAACAAGTAACTGTAACAAGTACTATCGGACGTGTATCGTAATGTATTTTATTTCATACTGTACCTTAATATACAGGTGCGTTTAGACCTGAGCACGCACGCACTGATCCACCGCGAATGCTCAAGAGTAAACGGTTATGCGCGCACGCTCACGCTGTGTGTTTCTATGCGCAAATAGCTTCGGCGAAAAACTTTTTATATTATGGGATGTGAGGAACCAAGAATATTACTCTAAAACAAAAAAACAAGATGCTTGGCAAGCGCTTGTGAATAATTTAAATATTGCAAATTTAGATAGTGCAGAAGCACAAAAAAAGATAAAAAGTCTTATGGGATCGTTTCGCCGTGAAAAAAGTAAAATTAGGGCCAGCATTGAAACTGGAAAAGGTATGTACATGCCTATGTATATCGGGTGTTGCTATGCCGGGCGGTACAAAGAAAATCACCTGTAAATTTTCAAGTAGTAAAATATTGGCTCTACTAATTATTTTAGACAAAAATGTTTTTTAGATATTTTGAGGAGCACAAAGAGTTGTACCCAATGTGCAAGCTTGGGCTCTTTTCAGCCAACAGTTTACGAATTATCTGCTAAAATGTTTTCCATATTAGTAACTTATCATGCACCCTGCAGATGTAACTTAATAATATAAAACCAGACACATTCAACAGTGACACGTCAAATCATAAATTCACTAGTGTCACTGCCAAAAATGGAAAGTTTTTGCTCGTGTTTTTATTATGTGCGAGTACTGCAGGGTGCATAAAAAGTTACGTAATAAAGTATTTTGTCTGTTGTCTACGTTTACGAGCTTCTTTCTTTATTATCAAATTATACATTAAAATAAATGCACCCGCCATCGTCGTCTTCCATTATAAACGCACTCCTGCGAACAACTGGATCAGCTTGTGCGTCGAAATATACATAAACCTATTTAAACGCTTTTCGCAAACGCAAACGAATGCGTGCATGGATGCTCACTGCGTACGTGCTCAGGTCTAAACCCACCTTACTACATTACATTGTCAGTTTGAGTCCGGGAAATAATACATTACATTACTAAGCCGGTAAAGTAACTATTATGCAAATTACAATAAAATTACTTATAAATGTTAATGGTAATACTGCAGTTCAAGTTATTTCAAATATTTACAGCGGCAAATACATCTTCTGACTTACCACTATTGGCCTATTTTTAACAATATTGACACCTTTATATTATTCGAATATTCACATTTTAGTTAACTTATAAAAGATAGATTTAACAGTATGAAATAAAACGTTGTACGATACACGGCCGTGAAATGTCATTAAAGTACTCGTCTAGAAATTCCGGACTCGACTCCTCCGGCGCCTTGTCCGTAAACATCCAGACTTGTACTTTAATGGAGCATTTTTCGGCCTTGTAACGTAAATTACTATTATTTCATACTGTAAGACTCTTTTGTATCATAACTTGATTTTAAAAATCAAAAAATCACATATTCTGAAAATCGCATTACCTTTTTCTTCGTGGCAACAGTCAACAAGTGGAAGAAAATTTTATGTTGGCATATTTTTAAATGTCTTATTTATTTTCTAATGACAATACTGTAATGACTAACCTACTGGATTCAAATTGATAATGTAATTAAAGGTCTACCAGACAGTATGAAATAAAATAATAAATAACGAATTGAGCACCAAAAAAGTTTGTTACTAATTCGGGCATTACTTGCTATACCTGTATTAAATGGTCATTGGTATGGTTATTGACGTAGAGTAAATAGATTTTCTTTTCTTACAAAAAAAAATAAAAATTTAGACTTCTAATTTAAATAAAAGGTAATTGTCTCGAAAGTTGCCTCCACTCCGATTTTGACCAAATTTGGTTTATGGGTTTCTTTGGGGCGCTGATCATGAATCTGAAAACAATTTTTTTTGGCTACGTTTTGTTTTCAAGATATTCATCATCAAAGATAAAAATTAAACTAACCTTATTTTCACTATAATCCCCCTTTTTTTTGCCTACAATTTTTTAATTCTACACTAATTTGGCACACAATATTTCATGAACACTTAAAAAAATGTTTTTTTTTAAATTGCTGATAAAATTCCTAGTGTATACAAGGTTGCGGAGTAACCGGCGTTTAAAAGTGGAGGTTTACAATTAAATGGAAAAAAAGGTGTAAAATAAATATAAAAACAAGTTTTTAAAAGGTGTTTTTAAAATATTGTATGCCAATTTAGTGTATAAATCAAAAATTTTGTGCAAAAAGAAGGAGGAATAGTTAGTTTAATTTTTAACTTTGATGATGAACATCTCGAATACAATACGTTGCCGATTTTTTTTAGATTCATGATCAGCGTCCCAAAAAACCTCTGTTTACCGGTCAAAATCGAAGTGGAGGCAACTTTCGAGATAATCACCAAATAAAATTTAAAAAAGTGTTACGTTATATAGATACATTAGATAATTATTCCTTAATTTAATTAAATTGCTTTCTGTCAAACAATTTATTTCTAGTTAATAATTATTTTTAAGTTTTTTAATACTTTTTATTTTTTGTTTTAGATACCTCCTGTGCAAAAACCGAAATGTAACTCGTCGCAATACTTGCACAGGACAACACGCCACATCCATGTCTTTAGTATCAACGAAAAGACAACAGTCGATAAATAGGAAACCCATAATTTCAATAAATCGCAAAAACTTATCGGAGAACGCTCAAGAAACATCGGTAACGCTTTTGGGAAATGGTCATGGTGATCCTCATATTTGTAATAAGATTATTTGAGAACGAATAAAGGGAAATAGAGAAAAGAGCTTGAATATACATGGATTTTGATTGGAAAAAGATATTTATATTTTAGACCTGTTACAATGAGTATTTTTTCTTTGCATCATTTTTTTCTATAGTAACCATATTAGACTGACAGCAGTTGGGAAAAGCATATTTAAATTTATAATACCACCATTATGGCAAGAATTAATTTATGTAAATTTAGTTAGATCAGTATATTATGTTAAAAAAACTCAGTTGTAATTCCCTATAGATAAGAGACGAGACTAGTCTTTAACTTCGGTTTAGAAGTATAGCTTTTAAAGTGATTTAATATAACTTGCAAACGAAAATCCACTGGGTGACGATCAACGGTTTTTCAATAAATATAAAGAATATATGCTTTACATTACGAAAATAGTACAAGGGAACGCTTGCGTATGCATGTGCGCATTTTCTTTTTACCGGGAAAAATTGCTAATTTTAAAATTATTTAAAAATATTTTTTTCAAGATTGTTTTTATTACTTTAATGTCCGACTGGTATATTATTTGACAAATAATAATATTATGTCAAAGTCGGTTAAATACGCCCTAGGGCCTACAAATTTACCAATAAATAAATAATAAATTATCTTAATTTAGGCATTTATTACGAAAATACAAACATACTTACACAATATACTTATCATAATAAAAATTATTTTTTAAAGTAAAACGTACAATTTTCAAACTGACCGGAAAATTCCACATTTCCATACCCCACCGCAGTTGCTGTGTTACTTGAAGTAATACTTTTCCCAACTACAAGGGAAGCATTAGCCAATTTGGAGCTTTTACTATCATCCACGTACCCTCGTGCTACCGAAGAACCCTTCCAGCCTCCTAACCTCATTAAGCTCTCGGAACTACCTCCCGCATCAGAATGAATTATTGCCGCTGTACGTCTTAAACAATTACCTGTGTACGCCTTAGCATCAGGTAAACCCAAATATGTACCAATCTTAAAGGGTAAATTTCCAAATGTATTTTTACCTATAGGCTGCACAGTACATCGTTCATCACGATAGCACAAAAAAAACTATCAATAGGTGCACTTTTAGGTCGCAAAGACACATAGTCCCGAATTAACTTTGTTGTGCACATTTCACTGTCATCAATAACCAAAAAGCTCCTTGCTTGCTCATTTTTACTTTGTGGAATGTCAATAAATATATGCTGACCCATATCACGCACATCGGAAAACTTCATTTTCACAAGCTCGTCTCTTCTACAAGCTCCGAATACACCCATCACTAATGCAACTTTATCTGCCAAATATTTTTTAGTCGGCGCTCCTTTCAAAAAAGTTATAACTTGTTTGCGAGTCAGAACCTTCGACTTTTTAGGCTGATAATTTCTCCCAAGTTGCTTTAGGAACTATTGCAGAGAAATCAACTTTTCATTACTTCTTATCTTCTTATAACTATTAATTCTTTACGTAACATTGAAAACTTTGTTCAAAGGGAATTTGGAGAATATGACTCTGACAAATCTTGAAAATAAGCCATCAAAACGGTTTCGTCTACACGGTCCACGCAGTGTTCCGTCAGCCAGGCCTCAAAATGGAAATATTCTTTCTCGTAAATCCGCCTAGTTTTTTCTGGCACAAGCGCATACTCAGCTTTAGCAGCTTTCACTAAAATATCTTGGGGGAGATGGGTATTTTTCACTACTTCGGACATTTTTATGCCTCAATCGCAAAATTATTTTTTGTGCTGTCTTATTGACAAATAACTTACAACCATGGTTACCACAATTACGTTTCGACAATTTTTTCAGGTAAATGCTAGTACTTGATTTGGTTTAAACTAATACATTCCAAATTCATTTAAATTTTTCTCATATAAAGAATATTTAGTCGGACATTAAACGTTGAAGGCACCGCGGGTATTAAGGATAATAACGCTTTCGATCAAACACACCATCGACCTCAAGCGTTATTATCCTTATAATACCCTTTATACCTTAATAACTATTTATGGTGTTTCGGCAGGTAATATTTCTAATTGCCAGGCAGTATTTGCTAACATCGTGCCAAACACAATTTAAATAAAAAATGGTAGCGCTTAAATTTTAATATGACATATTTCTATAACTAAGAAATGTAATAATCATTTGTCAGACAAGAATTTATGTTTCCGAAAATATAAGACAGTAAGACAAGCGCAGCAACAATTCGTTGGTTGTGTGAGAGATAGCTGCTACAGAGGGCGTAAGAGTGAAAGAAAAAAGTATTTAAATAAATTGATACTACTTACATAGGTTAAAATTGTATAACAAAATTCAACATAAAATTCTTAAAAGTATAAAATAAAATAATAACAACTAATAAGACATCTTATTAGCAGAGAAATAATAACTTTTTTATTTAAAAATATTTTTTCAATCATAAATATTATATAATAAGTATTTTTATTCGATAATGTTAATATGATAAAATAAACTATCTTTAATGTCATTATCATGAAAACTCTTTTTTATAAAATACAGCACGTAAAAAATGGTTTTGCGAATAAGTTGTCTAAAAAATTATGGCCAAGGATAGGAGAAATTAAAAAAATAAAAACAAATTTTTGATACTCTCTTTATAATGTCAATTCCTATTTTTTTATTTTGCGGAACAGTATTTATATATACCACTAACTTTTTTCTTTGATTTAAAAAAATATTTAATATTTTTTTCAATTTTAAATTTTAAAAATTTTTAAAGGCTTTATTTATAAAATTAAACAAAACAAATATTTTAGAAGTGTATTAATACTGTCATGTAGAGTAAAATAAAATAAAATAGACATTATACAGGGGGTATCAAAAATTGTTCAATTTTTTTTATCATAACCTGGACCATAATTTTTTTGGGCAAGCCAGTGGCAACACATTTGTTTACCTACTATATTTGAAAAAAAATCATCTGGTTGGCAGACTGGTCAAGGACGTCCCTAATTCGGATCTTAAACTATTAATAAAATTTTATTTTTTGTTCAACAAATCTTTACCTAGAACCATAATAGTACAGTGGATGGGGAAAAAAAAGGTGTTTAACCTCCGGATTTTTTTGTACAGTTTCAATTTTTATGAAAATTTGGAATTAAGTTGCTTTTACCCTCTAGATTAAAGTTTATATATGCTTAGGGTGTGCTTTTTATTTTAAGGGGGTAAAAACCACCCCTTATTGTAAAAAATTAAAAAACCATAGAAATAGACCTTTTGTAAATTAAAATTATAGCTAAATATGTAAAATAAATATATTTTTATGTTGTTAGTTATATTCAACAATAAATTTGTAAAGTTTCAACCCTTAAAAATCACCCTTAGTAACGAAATTACAAAAAAAAATAATGTTTTTTTCATTTTAAAATTATTAAATAACGCTTTTATTGTAGAAAAAATGTTTTAACAGTTTACGGTATAATAAATATTTAACCACCATAACTTAACCATTAAATAACCACCCCTTATCTGATTTACAAAAAAAATTTTTTTACAAATTAAAACGATTTAATGATTAGATTAGATTAGATTATTTGAGCGGAGATGGCGAAAAATGACCTCCACCACTGCAACCTAACCATATTTATTGTGGTTTCTCCTATCGTTCTTTAAAGTACCTTGTCCAAGCCCGTCTTCTTAACTAGACTCCAGAGTCTCGACACTGGCCACTCCATATAACTTGCCGGTTTTGGCTTCTCCTCCCCAAGCCTAGTAAACCTAAGCCTGCATAGTGCTTCGCAATGGCACCACACATGTAAGGCTGTTTCTTCAGCCTCCTGGCAGAACCTACACAGGCTATCCTCCACCAGGTTTATTCTTTCCAGGTGCTTGTTGAGTTTACAATGTCCTGTTAGTTGACCTACCGTTATCCGTACGACCTTACGGCTGTGGCTCAGTAGGTGCGATGTAAACTTGGCAGAGGGGGTCTTAATGAACTGCTTTGCCTGTCGTTGTCCCGGTGTTTGTACCCACCAGCTTTGAAACTGTCTGTCTACCCAACTCTTAATAGATGCTTTGAAGAGACCTGCCGAGATACCGCAGAATGGCTCCGGGCCTATCATTTCCGCGGCTGATCCTCTTTTGGCTAGGTCGTCGGCCTCTTCGTTGCCTGGATGGCTCTCGTGGCCTGGTACCCAGGCTACCGTAAGTTTGTTTGCCAAGCCGACTTTTTCCAGGGCCTGCATACAGTCCCCGACTAGTTTGGAATTAACTTTTGGGGAACTGATGGCCTTCAGGGCCGCTTGGCTATCTGAGTAAATAACGATATTTTTCCTTTACTCCCTTTTTCTTTAATCCTCACGGCGCAATGCACTATTGCTGCGATTTCCGCTTGGAAAACCGTGGTGTGCTGACCGAGACTTAAGATTACCTTTTCTCTAGGCTTATCTCCATAGATGCCAGCTCCTACACCCTTGTTGGTCTTGGAGCCATCTGTATACCAGATATGATCGGCTTTGATTGGAGGGCCTCCCTTCCAGTCCTCCCTATCTGGTATGACAATACGAAAGTGTCTATTGAAGATGAAACGAGGGGTTATCCTGTCTGAGGGCATCTCAAACAATGAGCTGACCTCTTGGTCCTCCTCTAGTTCCCATCTTGGAGTCCTTCGGTGTTCTATAATTGGACTTTGACCTCCTTTGAGCCTATAGAGTACCGCCTTTACTTGCCCCTGTATGTAGATGTGTAGTGGCGGCACGTTTAGCAGCACTTCTAGGGCGGCGGTTGGAGTTGTTCTCATAGCTCCCGTGATGCATACGCATGCTAGCCTTTGCACACTTTGAAGTTGTCTGATTGCTACGGTCTGTGAGACACTTGCCCCCCAGGCAACTGAACCATAGGTTATCATGGGTCTTATTACCATTTTATACAACCACATGTTCATCTTTGGGTTAAGTCCCCAGCTTTTTCCACAAAGTCTGCGACATCTCCCGAGGGCAATTTTTGCCTTCTGAACAAGTTTGTTGAGGTGTGGTCCCCAGTTCATCTTTTGGTCAAAAGTGACTCCTAGATACTTAACCTCTTTTGAGAAGGGATTTCCACTCCATTGAGCTTTGGACATCTGAGTGCCCTTAGTGCTCTTTTCTTTGTGAAGGGAACAATAACGGTCTTTTGTGGATTAACCGACAGACCTTACTCCCTGCACCATTCGTCTACGATGTTCAGTGCGGTTTGCGTCCTTTCTGAAACAAAGTCTAAGTGCTTAACTCTAACTACGATGGCTATGTCGTCTGCGTAGCCGAGGCAGTGAAACCTCTCTTTGGCCATTTTTGCCAGAAGGTCGTCGACTAGGATCGCCCAGTATAATGGTGATAGAACGCCTCCTTGTGGGCAGCCCCTCCCCACCTCAGCTTTTATGGTGTCCTCGCCCAAGGTGGATCTAATGACCCTGTTTCTTAGGCTGGCCTCCATCCAGTAGCATATGGTGTGCGGGATGTTCCTTCGTTTAAGAGCCTTCATTAACGATCCTGTTGGAACGTTGTTGAACGCTCCCTCTATGTCTAGAAATGTGCCAAGCGCTATCTCTTTGTCATCGATTGACTTTGTCAGGGGTCTGCTCAGATCGTCCAGAGCGGAGTCCGCAGACTTTCCTGATTGATAGGCATACTGGCGGTCACTTAAAGGGTATAGTGATAGTATGTTATCCCTTATGTATCTATCCACAAATTCTTCCAATGTTTTGAGCAGGAACGAGGATAGACTTATAGGTCTATATGACTTAGGCGTTTGGTCTGAAATTCTGCCTATCTTTGGCAGGTAGACTACTGTAGTAATGATACATAATTATAGTCCCGGAAATGAAGCTAAAAAATGGCAAAACCTCGCAATTTTTTTGTCCTGCATCGATTTACATAAAAATTTGGAATAAGGCGCTGCTAACCCTCTACTTCAAATTCTTTTTTATGGTGATATGCGCTGTTTGTTTTTTAAGGGTAAAAAATACCCCTAATTGTCAAAACTTATAGAATAACATTTTAAACCTTAGGATGGGTAAAAGTTGGTTTGGATTAGTTGATTAATGATTGTTTTATGCTTTGAAATACAATTTTAAAATATTTCAACCCTTAAAAATCAACCCTTGTTAAAGCTTAAGGTAAAAAAAAATATATTTACCCTAAAAAATGATTAATTTACCATATTGATTTAATTTTAGAATGCTGTTGCTTAAAATATGTTATAATTTTATTTCGCAACTTTTAGACCCTTATAAATTAACCCTTATTATAGCCCGATTAAAAAAAAGATTTATCCCCAAAAAATGTATAGCTTGACCGATTTAATAATTAAAAATATCACAGCCAGAAATATTACCAATTTTATTCTTTTGCAAATTTTCAATCCTTAAAAACCACCCCTTACAACATGGCAATTCTTATAAACCAATATAATAGATATAAATAGAAAAAAAATATACCGGTAAAAGAATAAAGTATACCGGTTTTATAGAATATTATGCTCCGAAGTGGGCTATTCGAATTTTTCGAAAAAAAGTTGATTTGTTTTTTTGAACATAGCTCCTTTAGTTTTAATGATTTTTTAAAAAGTTTAAAGTTTTTTGAAAAATAATTTTGTAGGGTTTTTTAAGAGCTACAAGGCTGTGTAAACCAAATCCTTTTTAATCTCTTAGTTTTAAAATGGGATGCGTTTAAAGGGCTAGAATAAGGTGGTAGAATATTTTAAGTAAGCACTATTCCAAAGTTTTGTTTCGTAAAAAACTCGTAATAAATGTTATCGTTGTTAAGACTCACACGAAGTTAGGTTTTTAAAAATTAGCAAAAAGGTGAAAAACTAGTAAAAAAAGATGCTTACAGGTATATGCAATCGTTCTCAAACGGCAGACCTATTGCTTCCCTCTCTAATTTCTATAAGACAAGAAATATCAAGAAATCAGCTCGTTGATTAATATTTTTGTACTGCTGTGGCGGATTAATTTACTGAAAAGTTTTGGTTGGGGACACTTAAAAAAAAACAATGGGATCGCTTTAGTACTAGCCCCAGGGTATAGGACTGACCCCTCTAATGTAGCAAATCGCATAAAACAAAAAAAAAATCCCAAAAAAATCTTCTTTTTGGTGGCAAGTCTGCCACCGTTTTCGAGATAAAAAGAGTATAAAAATTTAACTTAAAATTTTTTAATAACTAAAATTAAAATTTTTAAAACAATATCTATGTACTACAAAATATTTATCTGTTGTAAGTGGTATATTTATTATTAAAAAAAAACTGCTACACAATTATCTTTATTTTTTATTCAAGATATATATTTAATGCAATTTCTTTTCCTTTACGTTATTTTTTGAACAAGTTTTTTCTGGCTAAAATACTAGAAGTATTCCAGTTTATTATTTGGATGTTATTAAATGCGTGTTGACAGAACTTTGATTTGTGAAACTCTATGTTTTTAATGTATGTTCATGTTCTTTTATGCGTTTGCCCGATGGTTTGAAAGTTTTTCCTATTTAAAATCAATTACATTTACAAGGGATCTTCTAAAAAGCATTCTTGTATTTTTGTATATTTTATATGTTTTTGATTTTGTTAATAGAAATCTAATAGTGTTTTGTGTTTTTATGATGGTACGGATGTTAAATTTATTACCTTTTCGTTAAATTTATTTAACAAGCCAGAAATGTATGGTAAAAATAAATTTGTAATAGGACATTTTCGATTTTGTCTTAAATTTGGCTGTTTAAATTTAAGAAAACAATTATTTACATAATAAAGAAAATAATCATTTTAAATAAATTATTTTAATTCAACTAAATTACAACTTTTTTAAGTATCCTTAAATGGTTTAAGTTGAAATTTAAGTGTCTGTTAATATGTGTAGGTTTTTTGTAAGTTTTGGTCACAAAACTGTTTAATTTAAGAAAGCAAAGTCATTTTTTTTCTTAGGTGAAAGTAATAGTAAGTTCTTGGGTATTAATTAATGTGTGTTAAAATATTATTTAAACAATGTTCGTCATGTTAATAATTATAATTTTTTTATCATGTATCTCCACCAAACTAAAAGTTTATAATAACATAATATTTTTTATAAAATTAAATTTAAAATTTTCTATAAAAATATTACTTAATTATGCTGATAAAAGTAAACTGCTGGTTACCTTTGCTTAATGCTGAAGTAATTTCAAAAAAGATTTAAATCAATTAACACATCACCCTTTTTAATTTTTTAAAATAATAAATGTACCAATTACAAGAGATTGATGTCATAAATGGCATGACATCAAAAATTTTAAAAACCGTCTCAGAATGTCTACAAGTTTTATTAAAATTTTATCAATTTTAATTTTAATTTTATTAATAATTATTTAATTTTTAGTAAAGTTTTATATCTTATTTTTCTCTTAAAAACGGGTGGCAAACTAAAAAAAAATAAAAAATGTTTAATATTTGTTTTCCTACAAAAGTAAAAAATAAATATTACTATATTTTTGACCTTGTGATAAGCATAATTTTTTCAAATTTAATACCTGCATAATAAAAGAATAAATACTACTTTAATTTAAAAAATTGTGTATCATACCACTGACAATTGCGGTGTAATTTTCTTTTTAGCCCATTTTTAGTATATAATGGTTAACAAAATACATTTTCACTATATATAGAGAACGAAAATATTAGCGATTATTTTAACTGCCATATATAAGTTATGGTTTATTCCAAATAAAATATCTACGTGTAAAAGAATTAAATAAAAGTTTCACTATCAAATATTTTTTTTATACATAAAAATACTAGAATTGGTTGTTCCTACGATTCGGTATTTTTATATTAGTAGTGTGATTTATATATCTTATTTTTAAAGTTAATTATACACATTTATTTTGTTACATTCGTAAATCAACATTGCCATATACAGGGTGGCCGGCCATATTTTGACCCATTTTAATCGAGAATAACTTTGGAACAAATAAAGGTATCAAGATGCGGTTTTTGCAGATGCACTTATGTTTCTTTAAGGTTTATTCTCGTACCTTCACGATTTTATTATTTACATTCCATTAGCTCAAAAACAAAATGGCCGATTTTCCATTATAGGACAACTATGTTATTTTAAATGGAACACCCTGTATATGTTTCTATATTTTCAAAATTTAATCTTTCCCTTTAAAAAATATAACACAAGCTATGGTTATCTCAAAAAACAACGTATTTGTTGACCTTCGAAAAATTGACTGCATGTCGACCAACAATATTATTTAACAATTAAAATTTGCTTCATATGTTACAAAAAAAAAGGATCGCCAAAGGTTTAGGTTATTCACAAAATAATAGTTACAATAAGATTACATTACTTTTTAAAAAACTACTGTAAATGTTGAAAATGCCTTCCGCCGACTTCGACGCACTTATTTAAATTCGAAAAAAACTTATTAAAACTATTGACTAAAAATTCTTCAGGAATATTTTCTATTGTGTTTAAGATATTAATTTTTAATTGCTCTAAATTCTGGGGAAGTGGACTATAACACCTCTCTTTCACATATCCCCACAGACAAAAATCTGGAACAGTCAAATCTGGTAAACGAGGTGGCCAGGAAATAGGGCCCCCTCTTCCAATCCACCGGTTTCCAAAAACGTTGGTCAGTGAATCCTTGGTAATGTTAGCATAATGTGGTGTAGCCCCATCTTGGTGAAAATAGACGAAATTCAATAGATTTTCTTCTTGCAATTGGGGATAAAAAAATATTTCCAGCATGTCAACGTAAGCCCAAAGAGGTTACAGTTGGTTCATGAAAAAAAATGGCCCATAAATTTTTTGTTTTGAGATACCCCCAAGACTGTGACTTTTGGCGAATCTCTAACGTGTTCGTTATATTGTCGAGGATTTTCTGTTGCCCAAAACCTGCAGTTATGCTTATTTACTTTTCTATTGGGGTGAAATGTGGCTTCGTCTGACATTATTAGTCTATCCAAAAATGTATATTGTTCCTTACTAAATTTTGAATTCTCTGGCAAAATTCCACCCTTTGTGGAAAATCATTTTCTTTTATTTCTTGTAACATTTAAATTTTGTATGGCTTTAATTTAAGTTCTTTTTTCATGATTTCTTGTCCTGTAGTTTTAGGAATATGGACTGAACTTGAGATTTTCTTGTTGACAATGTTGGATCTTCCTGAGTTATCTCAGAATTTGTAACGTTTTATTTAGCAAATTCTCATTGTTTACTAATTTCTTTTACGGGCTAAAGATCCGTACTCCAGAATTTTCTGTACCAGATTTTAATTGAATTTTTTGTGGGTGGAGCTTTATTAAACATGTTTCTAAATCTTCGCTGGGTTTCTTTTACTGATTTGGTTTCGGCAAACATAATAACACATTTTCCTTTTTCGCTTAACGAGAACATTTTGCGCTTCCCAATTAAAATAACTCGTCAAAAGTGACCAACAATGGCTGACAATGAGGCTTGTTGCTGTTATGGAAACGAGATAACTTTGTTTCCACAGGCGACTTTTCAAAAATCCTTTTAAAATAATATTCCTATTCGACATACAGTCAATTCTTTGGAGGTCAATAAATGCGTTATTTTTTAAGATAACCATAGCTTGTGTTACATTTTTAAAGGGGAAAGATTAAATTTTAAAAATATTGAAACATATGCAGGGTGTTCCATTTAAAATAACAAAGTTGTCCTATATCGGAAAATCGGCCATTTGTTTTTGAGCTAATGGAATGTCACATAAAAATGGTAAAGATACGAGAATAAACTTTAAAGAAATATAAGTATATTTGCGAAAACCGCATCTTGATATCTTTATTTGTTCAAAAGTTATTCGCGATCAAAATGGGTCAAAATATGGACGGCCACCCTGTATTTTATACTAAGAAAAATGTTCAAACCCCCTGTTAAAACAGCTTCACAATAAGCAAAAATAGTCATTAATTTTTTTTATAAATCGTCACTTTGCTTGCTCGTTTTTTTTTTGTGTAAATATAATTTTGTTGTTCAGGGTGACTTAAAGTTACCCTTCCTCTAGGCTTTGTCGGATTTGAACAAATTAAAGAAATTTAAGGGTTGGTAGGGGGCCTCTGCCCTTTAGCCAGACCTTGACTTTAATGTTTAGAACTTTTTTTAATTAAACTTAAAATTCAAAAAAATAAATATAGCATTGTCAAATCTTTTAGACCATCAATTTTTTTGTAGGGCATTTTAAGGTCAAATCGCAACCAAATTTGATGGGGTAAAACTGACCACTGATTCGTATTTAGCGACCTCACTGTTCAAATTTTGTTAGTTGTGGTTAGTTTTGCAGATTTTACCCTGAAATGCTTTTTACCCTGATCTGATGGGGTCAGACTGACCCCGCATTCGGATTCAGCGACCCCAAAAACATAAAGATAGCATGGTCAAGTATTTCGGACCTGCAAAATTTGTTTGTAGGGCTGTGTTATTTTTCCTTTTGATTTAGGTACCCTGTCCCCAAAATAAGAAATTTTCTGGAGTGTTATGTTTTAAAGAGCCTTCTTGTCCTTCTTGGTCTATATTATAAACCTTTTATTTTATTTAAGTATAAAATAGATTTATTTTTAATTCTAAATAATTTTAACTTTTTTAAACATTTTTTTATAATGATAAAGAGCGGTGCCAAGATTGAATTTTAATAAAACCACAAAATTATGTAAATGGATAAACTTGTTAATATGTAGGCAGAAATTAAAATACTTTTTATGTAAATTATACGTTTACCCGAATGAAGCCCGATCAAAATGAAAAAAGTTTAATTTTTAACTGGGCAAGTTTAGCTGAAAAATGTAATACATTAAATTAGCATAATATATTACGCAATATCAGAATCAGTAATCGAAAGATAATGGGAATTTTTTAAATTGATAACTTATCAGTACTTTGTAAATGACTTTAGTATGGTTTTGTTGCCTATTTACAATATGATTTTTTTTAAATACCTAAATAGGCAGTTTTTAAATCTAAATTAATCATACTAATGAGAAAATTCCTTGTTGGGTGCTCGCGAAAAATTCATATCCTTATACTCTCCAAGATGGGGGGGATTCAATTCTGACCCCGAGAAATAGAACTGAGTGTGCTGAGAAGCTATTGTCATTTACAGACTAAAAAAAATAGCAAAAAATCCACAAAAATATAAAATACTTATCTATACTCCAGGCACTTTCGATTGAGAAAAACATAAGAACATCATTGAAAGCCCGTTTTACAATTAGATTTTTCTTACTGAAGTAAGGTTATGAATGGATTTAATAGACGTCAAAAGTGTCAACATTTTTTTATCACGCTGGTTTTTATATTGTCTCTGCAAGAGCCTAAAAATATATAGTATTAATTGCAAGTTTTTTATGTTATTTCTAAAGGTTTTTTCTTTTATAAGACTAATGATTAACATAGGTTTAATTTTAAAGCTGCCAGTGATGTGCCTGTTAGGCGTTTTAAAATGAAATATCTAAAAAAGGCCACGTTTGGAAAATGTCTTTAATATAAGAAATATCTAAGTGCAGTTTGGATAGTAAAATATGTATATTGTAATAAAGTGTATTTTATCCTTAAAAAAACATTTTTTTAAATCCATATAGAAGATACTTAGTTTATTAGGACTTGTTTACAGTGGTTAATATTCATGTTTAGATAAAACCAATTGCTTGATTAAAAACTAAAATTTAAATTTAACTTGCTTTACCTTGGCATAAAAATTTCAAAAAAATAAATTTATTATTTTTTACTCAATTCACAAGGGGTACGTCAACGCATTTTTTCAAATAAAGTTGTTGACTATGATTCCCATACACAAAAACGAAAAAATAAAGTTTTTACGATCACAAAATTAAATAAAATATATATAGAAACAAAGCAAAGCAAAAAAAATGTAAAGCGCAAAACACGAAAAAAAATGACAATGGCCAATGTGAAAATGTTATGGGTATATTTATTACTTTGCATTTATTAAAAAAAATAAATTAAGTGGCTAATAAACTAATACAAATATTATATAAATATTTAATATGCAATACTTAATTTTAACAGTAATTAAAACAGTGGTTAAACATATCAACCAGCTTTTGAAAGGGTAAAAGAAGTCTCTTAGACAATTTAGGTAAACATAATTTATATTTTTATAATAAATATCTTATATTAACAAATCTGACAAGAAAATAAAATCAGTAAAAGTATTTTAAGATAATCGTTTGGTAAATGTGTTTTCTACAGAACTTATTTAAATGCTGTTGGCGTATTTTCACTGTAAGGAACGCTCTTTAATTTATGTTAGGATTATGTCCAAATTATTTTACTAAAGTGGATTAAAGATGATAAATAGATTGCATGAAGTAAATTAGACTGGATTGTTAACTTAGTAGGCTAGTTTACTCAGTTTCGACTAAACGAACACGTTTTTTTTTAAGTTTTACTAGGCGCCATATATTTTTAAGTTCGCAAAAACCCTTACCGTCAAATTTTACATTTTTTTGCCAGTTTAATTAGTTTTTTAATTAACTAATAAAGTGTACTTTTATTTCTTTGCTTTTGCTTTCGACATTCTCAATCGAAAATATTCCGATGTAGATTTCGGTAGTAAGTCTACATAAATATTTATTTAAAAAAAATACTTAAGATTAAATAATAATAAAATTACAAAATTGTTTTAATATTATTATAATAATTAAGTGCTTTTGGTCAGAATTTATAACATAATGTTATAAATGACAGTAAGTTAACTGATTAAAGTTATCCTGAAATTACCTTAGCATCAAGCAAAAGACACCAAGTATTATTTAAATTAACTAATATTTGGGTTGCTAAATACAATAATCTGTTTATTTTTAATTATAAAAATAGCTACTAAGTAACCATGGTAACTGACTTTTTAAACTAATGGAGGTATTTTTCTCCATCAAAAATGATCAGATTATACCATTCCAGGTTATTTTGTGGTTGTAACAAAATGCGTGTTAATAGATTTTTGTGTGGAAACTTATGTGTTTGTAATATATGTCTAATGTTCTTTTATGCGCTAATGCCTGAAAGTTTTACCTCTATAATATTTATTACATTCACAAGGGATCTTATAAGTAACATTCTTTGTATTTTAATTTATATTTTGTGGTTTTGTTTTTGTTCCATAAGGCGTTATAGCGTTTTGTGTTCTAAAAGTACCAAACTTATTACCTATTTGTTAAATAGCCAGAAATATATGAAAAAAATAAATTTGTAATACGTCTATTTTGATCTAGACTCTATCCTGGTTGTTTAATTTTAAAAAGCTATTATTTATAAAATCAAGAGGATACTTATTTTAATTTAAAATATCTTTAATTTTTTTGCAGTGTTTATGTTTTTATCAAAGTAAATTATTTTAATTTAATCAAATAGACTATACTACATCACACATTCTGTATAAGCCCTGCAGATTTGTACCTTTGTAACAAAAACTTATCTTGTATTTATAACCATTTAAGTAAATATAAAAATGTAAATTGTTATGAAAATGTTAAAAAAAAAAATAAAACATAGTTTAAATAACTCAAATATACCTACAGGGAAAGTTTATACTATAGAAAATGTGTAAAATAAGTTTATTAATTAAATGTAAAAAGTAGGTGTTAAAAAGGTAAGGTTTTATAGCATTCTGAAATTAAAGGTTATTTATTTAATTATTTGCCATTTTTAAAAACAGTCAAACATAGTGCATTTTACATCAAAAAAATATATTAATATTAAAAAATTTTTTTACGTTATATACCTATATATATATATATATATATATATATATATATATATATATATATATATATATATATATATATATATATATATATATATATATATATATATATATATATATATATATATATATATATATATATATATATATATATATATATATATATATATATATATATATATATATATATATATATATATATATATATATATATATATATATATATATATATATATATATATATATAATATTTTATATATATATATATATATATATATATATATATATATATATATATATATATATATTTTATATATATATATAAAGGTCCTGTCAAAAAGTAAAGTTGTCACCGCCCAGGAAGTAGTCTGGTGTGTTGGACACGTTGGACGGATTTTCCCGTAATGTTGTCCACACTTTTTTCACTTAAACCGCCCCTAACCTTGCAACACCGAGGCCCTGGGTCCGAATGGCCCCAAGAGAAACGGTCGCACGTACAATCTCAAAGCAGCGGTCACAGATTAACAACACTCTCCATAAATAAGGAACATATCCACGTATTAATTGTTTTTATATTATGCCATTTTCGCGACTTAAAAATGTTTTAAAATTAAAATTAACTTTCGCCTTGACCGTTTAAAGCAATACAACTGAGTCAGAATGCGTTATTAACAAGACAAAAAAAGAACGTAAATAAGCACTAGACACACCTTTAAATAAATTTATGTAGCTTTGTCATTTTTGAGTTTAAAAAAAAATTATAAAAAAAAGTTGCTTATTTTAACGAGTTTTATACACAGTTAGAATAAAAGCCTCAACTTAGAAATCCCCCTGTATATATATATATATATATATATATATATATATATATATATATATATATATATATATATATATATATATATATATATATATATATATATATATATATATATATATATATATATATATATATATATATATATATATATATATATATAAAATATGCCCTTGGAAAAGGTGTTGAAGAGGAAAATCTTTTTATTTTTGATTTTACCGAAAAAAGCTACTTTTGATAAAAAAATTTGCTACTTCTTAGAGAAAGATTGGGATAGAAACATTTAACATATTTTATACGCGGTGTTCAGGAAATTGAAAATGACATTCTAAATACAATGACACCCCATATGTCAACTTTTGACATTTTACTTTAAAAACATTTAATTTTTTAAAATTCAATCTGGAGTGCCATGACGTCGTTAAAATAACCAATTTTAAGTCAGGGAGGCGTAAAAAACAGTTTTAATTTTCTGACGTATTTTTTGTCTTTTCCAAGAAGGTAAAAAGATTCCAAAATTTTATTTCTGGACATAACTCAATTTTTTCAAATGGAACGATGGTGGCTCGTTGGCATATTTGAAAGGAGCATTTCTTTCTTAATAATTTGATACCCCACACTTAATATTTTAAGATAAATCAACACTAAAAAAGCTAAAATATAGACATAGTAGTTGTTGCTTATAAAACTATCAAAATATCCGGGCCGTGGCATTCGATTAAAAGAGTCACATGCATTTCGACAATTTTGTCAGGTAGGCTTGGAAATAAACAAAAACGTTGATGTTTAACAATGATGTTACATATAGGTATTTAATAATTAAATGCGAGTTAGTTATTTAAAGTTATTGCTGTGTTTATTAATAAGGCATTTTGATTTAAGTACCTATAAATATAATAATTAATAATAATAATAAAAAAAAAAATTTTTTTAGGCAACAACTACTATGCCTATATTTTAGTTTTTTTGTGTTGATTCAACCCCAAAATTTTAAGGGTATCAAATTATTCAAAAAAAAGCTCTTCTCGAAAAATGCCAACGAGCCAATCTTTTTATCTAAAAAAATTATTAAAAGGGCTAAAAAAAAAACGTTGAAAATTTTTACCTCTCTGGAATAGACATAAAATATGAAAGATAATTAAAACTATTTTCCACGCCTTCGGGGTTAAAAAAATTTTGTTTTTTACAACATCAATCACTCTAGATTGGTTTAAAAAAAAATTTTGAATGTCATTTTCTATCGAACAGGTGAAAAAATACGGGGGGGTTTTTTAAATTGTTGAGGTAATTTCCGGGAAAAAACCAAATCACCAAAAAAAAAATTTAAAACTATTCAAAGCATTTTTTTGGGCATATATTGACAAGCCAAATTTCGTTTTTTTCCAAAAAAAAAAAAAATTTTATGGGGGGGAAAACACCTTTGAGAAACACCACATAAAAAATTTTATATATATATATATATATATATATATATATATATATATATATATATATATATATATATATATATATATATATATATATATATATATATATATATATACATATAGCCGCTTCCCCCGCCTAATTTTAAAAAGGGGGGCAAGATATCGAGGTCAGGTAAAATTTTTTAAATGGTTATTACTGAAAAAAATTTTTTAAATATAAATTATAACCTAGTCCCATAAGGGCACCTCATTTTTTTTAAAGGGAAAAGGGGGGGCTTATAGCACATCCTCTTAAAGGCCCTTTGTTTTCTACTCAACAACGAAAAAAATTTTTGACTTTTTTTGGACGAAAAATTTTCCCTTTCGAAAAAAATTAGTAAAAAGTTGAATTTTGATCACAAAGAATTATTTACTATCCATATGTAAAATATTTTAGCTAAATTTAAAAAAGCCTGTAAGTCGGGGTTTTTAAACACACGACGGTGATGGGTAGAGAATAATATAAAAAAAGGGAATAAACCCCCTTTTTCCTTAAAAAAAAGGTGACCTCAGGTCAAGTCCCGTGACCAGCACAGAACATAAATACTATAAAAAGTCGACATTTGTTTACCGGTTTTCTCAACACTCCTTTTATCAGGTATACAATTTCCTAAATTACAAACATTAATATTTAAAATCATTTTGAGATACTATACCAATTATATTTACAAAAATGAAATTTTAAAAAGTTGGCAATAAGTGGCCAAGATAATTTTTTTTTAAAAAAAACCGAAAGGAAAACGCGCAAACAAAAACCAAAAAAAAAAATGAAAACGGACGCCAAATTTCGAAGCCTGTCTGGACTCTTTGGGGTTTATTGGGAGGGGGGGGAACATAACGTAAAAAAAATTTTTTTTTAAATTAATTTTTTAAATTTTTTTTTAAAAAATTTCCCCCTTTCCCCCGTTGTCAGGATTTGTTTGAAAATCCCCAAAATTTTTTTAATTATATGACATCATTATTATTATTTGTATCCTAAAATTAATTGAATCAAACAAATTTTTTTTACTTTAAAATCAACGAAATGGGTTTTTTTTTATTAAAACAAAATTTTTTTACAATCCCCAAAAAATAAAAAAAAATCTTCAAAATCCAAAACTTTAAAATTTTTTGGATTAAAAAAAAAAAAAAAATTAGCAAATATCTTAAAATCAAATATTTTTTAAAATTTTTAACCTACCTTTTGGGAAAAAAGGGGAAAAAAAATTAAAAAAAAGATTATTACGATTTTTTCCCAAAAAAAGGATTTAGGCATTACGGGGAAAGGGGTAAATATTAGTTAAACCCCGTAATAAAAAAAGGTTTTTGGGGAAACACGTATTGACTAGTTTTTTTAAAAAAAAGAAATTTGGGGGTTTAGGGGTACATATACATATACATAAGAATTGTGCTTGATTCAGATGCTCCCAAAAAATTTTTTAAATATCAACGAAAAATAGTAAATAACAAATTATTTATTTTAAAAAATAAACTGTAAATAATTAAGAAAACATACTAATTTTTAAATAAATTAGAAGAATTGTAGTCCAAAAATAAAAAAAACAAAAATTTTTTTCAAACATAAAAAAATAGCTTAAAAATAATTTTTTAAAATTTTTTTTTTAAAGTAAGTACCTACCTGATTTCTTAACGATTTTCTTTTTCATGGTAAACCATTTCCCGGGGAAATTCATAACTTAAAATTTTTTTTAAAAAAATATATAATTTACAAACATAATAGGGGAAAGTTTTTAAAACATTAAATACAGGGGTCCCAAATTGAGCCTACATGTATTGGTAACTGGGGGAAACCTTAGAGCTACAGTGTTGGTTAAATTAGGGGAAATTTTTTACAATTTAATTGCAAAATTAAAAAATTCTGTCAACTTTTATTTATTCTTATGGTTTTGAGATAATTAAGAAAAAAACCGAAATGGTGCATTTTTTTAATTTTGCCTGTAGCTCGAAACTACCAAAATTTTTACGGTTCTAAGATTACTACATTATTAGAACACCTTTTTTTGAAAAAAATTTAATTTGGTAAAAATATTTTTTTTTAAATTTATTTGTTTTTGAGATATTTACCCAAACTTTGGATTTTCATACGGACGCCATATTGGGTTTTTTTATTTTTGAAAAAAAACCTTCGTTTTCATTGATGTATCACAAGTCTAGGTTTTCAGATTGCTTAAGCTTTAAAAACGATAATTTTTTTTTTTTTGATAGTAGGTTTTTACTGATTTCCTTTTAATACCGCCCCGTTTCCCCAAAAAAAAAAAGATCCGCATCCGGGGGAGGATCAACTAACCATAGACATTTAAGATTCTTAGTGATGAACTTGTTACCCTATGGATCTTTTGTGGGGCGAAATTCAAAACTTAATACAAAAAAAAAAATGCTCAAAACCATAAAAAAAAAATAAAATCTGAAAGCAGATTTAATTTTGCAATTAAAGTGTCTAAAACTTTCCTAATTTAACCAACATTTTCTCTAATGGTTCTTGAGGGGGTGGGCATGTAGGCCCAATTTGGGAAAACGTACATTAGTTTTAAGGTGGGTCTAAAAAAATTAATTGTCAACAAAAAAAAATTTAGCAAACCTTATTTTCATTTGCTAGTAGTTTTTGTTATTTTCTTTAAGCTATAAATTTTTTTAGGGGTTTTTTTAAAAAAAAATAAAAAATTTTTTGTCTTTTAAATATTTTGTCTTATCCACGTATTATGATTACATTTCTAAATAACCTAGTTTTTTTTTCTTGGGGTTGTTTATTTATAATTGACAGAACAAAATAAATCTACAAACTTTGTTTTAAAACCCTTTTTTTTTTTTTCCCTTTAATGTAAGTATTGCGAGCTCAAAAAATTGCTTTCGGAAATGTCATTATCTAACCTATATTTTATAATTATTTTGGTATGTTTTCCTATTTATATTTATATTTTGTTATCGAAAAATTATAAGTTTTTTTATACAAGTGTGTAAAAAAAAAAGTTAATTTAACATTTTTTTTAAAAGAGCAAAAAAGGGAAAAAAAAAAACGTATTAAACCTTTTTTTTTAAAAGCTCAAATATTTGCTACTTTATTAGAAACCAGTACTTAATATTTTTATTTTCAGGGGGGAAATTGGAAGGAAAAAAAATTCTAGAAGTTTATTTTTCTCTTTTTCTCTCCTTTTTTAAGAGTATAATAAATAGGCATTTTTACCCCCTTTTTTTAAAACTTTAAAAAGGGGCCGTTTCCCATGTTAAATCTCCAAAAGGGGAAATTACTGTCTTTTAGACCACGGTACTCTAAAACTTGGCAAAATAAATAAAGGATCACCTTATATTTACATAAAAAAACACATGTATCTTTCGTAAAGACATACAATAAAAAAAAAATAAGTTTTAATGTTTTAAAAAAAATGTTGAAAACCACTTAAGAATTGATTTTTGGATTTTTCGGTAGTTAAAATTAAATATTTTCGGTATAAAACATTTATTTCGCATTATAACTTTTTACTGTGATTTATAGACATTTAGTAGAACCCAAAAAGTAACAAAATAATATTTTTTTTTTGCCTTTTTCATATCCGTGGCTCTTTTTATTGTAAATTTTAATTGTTTATCCCATATTCGATGTATTTAGAACGGGGGGGGATTAAAGGATAGCTTAATTCAAATAACGTACATTCCCCAAAGAAGGATAGAATACTGCGTGTTACTAGGTGAGAGTAGGGGACTTTATAAAGGGGAAGTGGCGACAATAGGCATCAAACCCCCCCGCCCAGCCCCGTTGGGGAAAAGGACCACCCCACTTTAAAGGGTTTTTTTTGGCGGTGAAAAATTAAAACCAAATTTTAATAGGTTTTTGGGGGGACCAAAAAAAAAAGCAATTTGTATCATTGAAAAAAAACTCGAATTATCAAAAAAAAACCAAATTTTCAGGATTTTTCAAGATACACTTCGGAAAAAAAAAATAAAAATTATTTTTATTTTTTTGGGGAAATTTGAAGTGAGGGGGGATTCAAATAAATTAATGTTTTAAAAAAAAATCCAAAAGTCACATGCTCGCATTAAAAAAAAAATATTTTTCCTTTTTGGGGACTAAATTTTTTTTTGTCAAAATTACATTTTCGTTTATATCTCCTTTTTTTTTTTATCTTATCAATAATGTTTATATATCTTTTTTTTAGACAATTTGAAAAGCTTTCTTTGTTTCATTTAAAAATTTTTTGTATTTTTATAGTTTATATAGTCGTAGTCCAAACATTCCGTGGTAGCAGGTTTCTGCCGGTAAATTACCTGGTCGGGTTTTTTTGGGGTTTTTTTTTTTTTTGCTATTTGCCCCCAGATTCGTGTTTAGGGAAAAAAAAACGCCTGAAAATCCTAGTCGGGGCACACCATTTTTTTTGGACCTGTGTATTTATTTGAAAAAAAATTCCCCAAAAACCAATTAAATTACTTAGTTTTCCCAAAAAAATTTTGCAAACTTTTAAGTGTAGCTAAAAAAATGGGGTTTGGAAGGAAAAAAAAAAAAAATATTTTAAGTATTGTTTATTTACAAAATTCTTAATATAAAAACAATATTAAAATTACAACAAATTCCAAATATGGGTTTTCTAGCATGTTTTTCCGACGCACTTTTTTTTTTTTTGAATTTATTTTCAATCTAAATATAATAAATCTTTTAATTATCTTTTTTTTAAATTAAAGAATTCGGGGGGATTTTTTCCCCAAAATAATCTTTCCCCCCAAAAAAAAAATCTTTCAAATTTACTTTTTTAGAATACAATTGTTATGTTTTTTAAAAATTCTCCTTTTTTACAAAAAAAAAAACACATATTCATTAAAAAAAAAAAGTGAATGCCCCCTAAATCGCTTAATTAATGTAAATTTTGTAAATTTTTTGAACATAAAATTTTAAAAAGGAAAAAAATTTAAACAAGTTTTACATGTATTGGATTTTTTTTTATACTTTGAAGTATATAACCACACACATTGTACAAAAAAATTCACTGTGACGGGGTTTACACAGGTTCTTTTATTTCTGTAGGAACTGAACAACATCATTTTGGTTGGGTTCCTTTTAATAGTGTCAAAAAAACCCAAAAAAAATGCCTATCATCTTCATCATAACTGCCTGTACTAGAATTTTTAAATATTGAGACACACAAATTTTTTAAAATTTTTTTCTTGCACAGCATTAGGAACAAGCTGTTTACTTCAAAAAAAAATGGTTTTTTTCCAAAAAAATCCTGTGAAAAACGATGGTTAAAACAAACTGATATTTTTTTTTCTCTAGGGGGCTCAGCCTGCAATTCTAAAATTGATTGGGTAGAAATAAGAACACCACTTTGTGAAGGTTCCCCCCAGTTTTTTTTACCCCCCTTCCATGTTCGAAAATAAGTCCATGAAATTTTTAAAAAAATAATAGACTCATTTTTGCTTCCCCATTAAATTTACTAAGAGCACATGGGATGTCTTGAAGTCAAATTTGGGGAAAACCCCTTTTCAATTTGGTCAAAAAAAAAGCTGTGGTTAGATACGCAGGTTTTTTTAAATTTTTCTGATAAGAACTTTAAACCCCCTACTTACTGTATGACTCACAACGTTTGTTGACGTAGATACTTTCATTTGGGAAAAAAAGTTTGGGGAAACAAGTCTTCTTCAGAAATTTGGGGGGCTAATTTAAAAAAGGGGGTTTTTTGAAAAAGAAAGTTCAAAAATATGTTCTGATAATACATCTCGCGTTGGCAAATCATATTTTTCGGCAAAACAGGTATTCTGATAATTTTGTTGGAAACAGCATATTTTGTTTTTAAATAAAAAAAGGATATCAGCAAAGATATATAAATTTTGTCTGCATGGGATGGGGGGGTTTTTCAATTAATTGGTGAATGTCTACCTGGGGAAATTTTCCCCCTTTTTCCCCCAAATCCCCCGATTCAAAACCCCATATCAGATGTCACATTTATTTTTAAATTTTTTTAAACTTCTGCTTTTTTAAATATGGACTTGATTATTTTTTTTGGAAACTAAACCATTTACAGAATTCCCCCAAAAAAGATGAAAAACCCCTTTTTCCCCAAGTGTTGTAACACCACCAAGCAAAAAAAAAACCAAACATGGGTTGCCATTCCTGTGTGTTCAGGTAGTGTTACATCTCTGAAAAATTTGTTAAAAAAGGGGTAAATCCCTTTTTCCGGAGTGATTGCCATTTCATCCAGCACTAGCACACAATCTCTTTCAGGGATACAAAGTTTCAACTTTTTTTTTTAAAAAAAATTAAAAACCCATAAAGACCCAGAATAAAATTTTTTAATTTTGTAGCCTTCTTTGAAGAGCCCCCTTTGGACGGAAATGGAAAGCCCTTTTTTTTTAATTTTGGTAACCATTATTTCCACAACTAAATTTTAATTTTAAAGCATTGGTTACTTTTTTATTGGACCATTTCATTAATTTTGTTGATTTTTGACTTTGTCTCTTTTTTAAAAACCATGAATTGGTCTTTGTTGAATAATTGCTGAAATACTGATTGGTAGGGGTTGGACTGAGAACTTGTCTCCAATTTTTTTACTTTCAATTTAGAATTCCTCAAAAATTTTTTTGGATTTTTTTACCTTGGCTTTTTTTTAGAATACATTTTTTCATATCTATTCAAAAAAAACTAACAGCTCTGTTTGATGTGAATTTTACTTTGAACTGATTTTGCAAAGGGGCAACAAAAAAATCATTATCATTCCCTTAGGTGGACTGTAAAATAGATGATTGAGGGGGTGAATCTGCAGTTGATGTGGATGGGTTGGGCCCTAAATCACTGGTAATGTTTACCTCAGTACCCCCCTACTATTTCATTAAGTTCCATAGCTTCCCCCTAAGAAAGAAAAAAAATTTAAAATTTGGGGCTCCCCCGTATTACACACCTAAAATATTGTATAATATATACACACGGGGAGGGGAAAAAATGGAACAAATTTTTTAAAAAATTAGGCGTTTATTTTTTTCTTAGAGACACTTGGACACGTCGATTTTTTTTTTTTTGGTTTTTTTTTTTTTAATGGTAAATTCATGTGGGCAGGGTCCCCAAAAAAAAAGTTAAAACCCTCAAATTTTTTTTTTTTAAATGAAAACACCATCTTTTAATGCATTGGGGAAATTTTTTTTACATACCCAAAAATTATGCAGAATTCAAAAAATAAAATAAAATATAGGGTTTCAATTAAAAAAAAAAATTTTATGATCGTAACTATTTTTTTAAAAAAAATTTTTCCTTTTAAAAAAAAACCCTGTGTCTGAGAGTTTTTCCAAATAACAAAAAAATTTAATTTTAAATGAATTTGTTCCCCCCCGCCCCGGTTATTAATTATATTTTACTGTTAAATATAACTAATTTTTAAAAAAAAAAAAAGGGTATACACAAAAATTTATGGTTATATAAAAGTAGGGCTCCACTTTTTTTGGGTGTAAAATAAACATGATAAAAAAATTTTAAATTTATTTTTTTCTTGAAGTTCATTAAAAAACCCCCTTCTATATAAATTAATTTGATCAGTTAAAAAGACATATGTAGTTTTTATTTTTTTACAACATTATTTGGTTTTGGGTCACTCTCTGTTTATGTTTTTTTAAAAAGTGGGGTTTGGCAAAAACAATCTTCATTTCCCCTTTATTGGCTCTACATACAGGGTGTCCCCCAAAATGGGCAATCTCCGGGGAACCCCAAAGAAAAAACCAAAAATATTATGACAAGTTCCCATAAACTTTTTTTTCCTAGGCCCCCCCACGGAGATACAGGTACATAACGGACGCCCCTTTTAAAATTTTTTTGTTTAGATAACTTTTTTAAAAACTAGGGGGAATTTAATATTTAATTAATATAATGATTACTAGATAAGTCTTCTTAAAAAAAACCCATTTAATCATATTTGGCTTATTTATTTTGCCAGGGACGGACTAGTTTTTACACAATAATAGCAACACACCAAGCATAAAAACCAATACATGGGTTATTTCCGTGTGTTCAGGTAGTGTTACATCTCCGAAATATTTGTTCAAAGGGTATCAAATACCTTTTTCCGGAGTGATTACATTTTCCCCCACTAGCACACAATCTCTTTTTTGTGATTGGGGTTTAACTTTTTTTTTTTAAAAAAAAATTTAAAAACCCCCCTAAAGCACCCAGAATCAAATTTTGTTTTGGGGGCCTTTTTTTAAGAGTCCTATGGACAAGGAAAGCCCTGTTGTAGTAATTTTGGAACCATTTTTTTCCCCAACTAAATTTTAATTTTAATGCATTGGGGTTCTGTTTCATTGGACCATTTTTTTTAATTTTTTTTATTTTTGACTTTGTTTTTTTTTTTAAAACCATGAATTGGTCTTTGTTGAATAATTGCTGAAATACTGATTGGTAGGGGTTGGACTGAGAACTTGTTCCAATTTCTTGACTTTCAATTTAGAATTCCTCAACAATTTTTTTGGACTTTTTTTCCTTCGCTCTTTTTTAGAATACATTTTTTTTATCTATTCAGACGAGCTAACAGCTCTGTTTTGATGTGAACTTTGATTTGAACTGATTGTTGCAGAGGGGGGAAAACAAAAGTCATTATCATCACTTGAGGTGGACTGTGGGATGACTGAGTGGCAGGTGAATCTGCAGTTGATGTGGATGGTTGGGGCCCTAAATCACTGGTAATTTTACCCCCCGTATCCCCCCCACTATTTCATTAAGTTCCATAGCTTCACCCAAGAAAGAAAAAAAAAATTTAAAATTTGGGGCTACCTGTAT
>JAHBCN010003456.1:0-74884 GCA_019359885.1 Listronotus oregonensis | reverse complement strand
TTTTTAGCATTTATTAAGGTGAACCCCCCAAAAAAGACTTTTAATCTATATTTTTTTTCCAAAACCCTAACAACTTTTTCAGTAAAATAGTGGTCAAATATATTTATTGAAAATACCCTTTAAACCCCCAAAATGGTGCTTTACAAAACAAGATTTTTAGCAAAAAAAGTATCCAGTGTCATTCAGGAATATGGGAAAATTTTTTTCAAATTTTTTGATAAGTTTTAAAAAAATTTTTCCCTTTTTAGCCTTTTTTTAGAGGTCCAAAATTTTTTCCCAAAATTCTAAAATAGATTACCCGTATTCCTTGAATGAATCGGGAAAAAAAATTTTTTAATTGAATCAAATTTTTCCTCCCGTTTTATGAGCCCGCCCACTGCGTCTTACCCCTAAGCCCCAAATTTTTGCTCTGACGGTACTATTTTCCCAGCCAATCCCTTTTAAAATGTTTTTTGAAAAATCTGGCAACTATGTTTTAAAAAACAACCAGAAAATTTCCCCTGACGCATGCCCCTTTTTATACTTATTCGCGGGTTAAATACATGCGTTGTTGCCAGATTGTTTTTGTGTATTTCTTCCACGATTTTAATGAGATTAATTTGTTTTAAAATTTTTTTAATATTTCAAAAACTTTATTTAAAAAAAAAATGAAAATAATTTTTCCATTTGTTTTTTTTAAAAAAAAAAAAATTTAATTTTTTAAAATTTTAAAAAAAATTTTGGTTTTAAATTTTCCAAAAAATTTCCAAAAAAAGGGAAAAAATTTTTTGCCGCTAAAAAAAAAATTGGATAAAAAAAAACCAAAAACCCCTTAAAATTTTTTGGACATTAAATGAATAAAAAAAATGAACTCACGTCTTGACTGCCCCCTTTTCCCAAAAACCACGGGGATAGCTTCTAAAAGGACATGCTCATCCACTGGTTCTTCATTTTTTCGGGGTACCACAAGCACGCCACTCTGCTATTTTTGGAGCAAAACCACTTATAAAGAACTAAAAACCCATAAGCTAATACGATTACATTTAAATTTATACTTAAGATGGTTATCAGCATAATTTCCATTGGTGATCTTGGATAAAACGGTTGGTCTATTTGATCTATGGCTGGAAAGTCGTCTGAAAAAAAAACCCCAGTAAAATAAAGTGTCAAAATATGCTTTGGTAGCTTTTTAAAAGATTTTAAAAACAAAAATTTGACTTTAAACGCAATAAATAGCGGGCTTTACCCCTATTTTTTATCACTAGATATTTATCAAAGATCAAAATGCCCAATGTAAGAAAAAAATTTTTAAATTTTTTTAGAAACCTGGGAAATTTTTAAAAAATATTGAATTTAATGCCAGAGCAACATATGACCTGGAATAATTTTTGTCCCAAAAATCTTTTTGGGGAAAAATTTTGTATAGGTAATTTTAAAAAAAGAATTTGAATATAAAAATGGCAAATAAAAAACCCCAAATAATTTTAAAAATTTTAACAAATAAAAACATGAGTTTACCTTTTTTTTTTCTTGAAAAAAAATGAAATTTTAAAGAAATAAAATTTTATTCTAGAAAATTAAGTCCCCCCTTTAACCTTGGGCTGTTAAAAAGAAAAAAAAAAGTTTTGCCCAATATGTTTTTAATTTTTTTTAAAAAATTTCCCCTTTTATTTTTAAATTTTAAAAAATTTAAAATTAAAAATCCAAAAAAATTTTTCCCCTAAAAAAAAAAAAGATATCGATTTTTTTTTTGTTTTTTCGTTTTCAAGGGGCATTTATATAAAAAGTAGTTTTAACTATGAAAAAATTTAAAATTTTATTTCTTTTTACCCCTAAAAGTGCCGAAAAAAAAATAATTTTTTTAAATTTTTTTAAGAGATTTTAAAAACCCTTTCCCTTTTTTTAATTATCTCATTTTTCTTTTTTTTACGAGAAATTTTTTGTTTTTTTTAAAAAAAAAAATAGGGGGTCCCCCCTAAACAATTCCCCCAATTTTTTTACATAAAAAAAATAATTTTTTTTTTAAAAAAAAAAAAAAAAAATTTTAAATTTTTTGAATTTCCCCAAAATTTTTTTTTTCGTTCCCCATTCCCTTTCAATAAAAGTCTAAAATTTAACCAAAAAGTCACAATTCAAGCTGGGCAAAAAGGTAAAATTTAAAAACAGGTTAAAATTTTTAAACCGTTTTCCCCTTTTTAAATTTTAAAAATTTGGGGTTTAAAAAGGGAAAAAAAATTTTGGGGGTTTTTATCCGGGTTTTTAAAGTTAAAAAATAGGGAAAATTTTTAATTTAAAAAAAAAATTTTCTTTGATTTGACAACACTAAAATTTTTTCCGCGGCTCAAATGACACTTTGACGCTGTTCCCCCTGTTGGCAAATTTTCCCTATCGGAAAAAAATTTATTTACTGTTTTTTTTAAAAAATTTTTTTGAAATAAAAGCATCTTTATTTTTTTTTTACCCCCGCCCCTTAAAAACATTCTTTTCCCAATTTTTTTTTTCACCCTTGTATCTTTTTTTAAAAACCCTAATAAACTTTTCTAATAATATTTCACTTACCCCCATAAAAATCAATAGGATCCAAAGCCGCTGCCAAAGTTTTTCCCCCCGGAACCCCATTCCATATTTTCCTGGGGATTTCTTAAAAAAACCACAGTTTTTTCCCCGGTTTACAAATTTCCCCAACTTAATACGGGGGACCCCTTTTCTTTTACCATTACGGAAATGTTATATTTTTTTAATATTATGACCATTTTTTTTAAAAAATTTTTTAACCAGGGAAAATCAGACGGTTTAAAGTTTCTAAAGATCATAAGGGGGGTTTTTGGGCCCTTGTTGTAACTTCGGTCAAGAGGACAAAAGGTTTACGTTTTTCCCGGGCCCCTTCGTAGTATTAACTTGAGGAAAAAAGTTAAAAAAGGTAGTTTTTTTTAAAAGGGGAATTTTTTTGGTTTTTCTGTCTTCTATGGCTTGAAAATAGTTATTAATGATGTCACTGTTGTATATGATCATAAAAACCATATGACCATTAGAACCAAAAAGGGATCTTTGGAAGAACCGGGTTCTAGCCCAAAATGTTTACCATTTTTAACCTTTTTGGAATTTTTTTATCTTGGGAATTCTTGTTTCTGTCCCCCCACAATGTTGGAAAAAAAAATTTAAACCCAGGGGGAGATCTAACCGACTCATGCCTTTATTAAACGCAGCACTGTTGATGATACCAATGGTTGATACAGGGTATTCCTGAGTATTTTTTTGGTTTTTCTTTTGAATTCTAGCTCTATTAAGATCTTTTTAGTACTGTTGAAAAAAAATATCTGCATAAAAAGCCTGCTATTAAACTAACAAGAGCAAATATACAGAACTCCTGTATAACTGGGACAAAAATAAACAAACCATCGTAAAAAAAGGTTATTTTTTTTAGTAAATTTTTTTTGGGGGTTACCCACCCTTTCTTAAGGGGCCTTTTTCTAAAAAAATTTTAGCATCTAAGTGCGCGGGGTTTTTTAAAAGGGGGCTTTTTTTAGAATTTAAAAAAATTCTCGAGACCAAATAAAAAGGTCAGATATGGAAATATCCATTTTCCCTTTGGTTATTTACAGTCAAACCAAAAATAAAGCATATTCCCATAGTCATTAGTAAACTGGGACAGTAAACAAAGCGGGGGAAAAAAAGGGCAGCTTTGGATTTGATTTCCCTTTAATTTTTTCCCCGTAAAAATAATAATATAGGAACATTATGAAAAAGCGCTATTATAGGGGCCAACTCAAAGTAATCATTTCTTCAGGGTAGTATATAAATAATGTGTTTAAAAAGGTAGTGCCCTTTTTTGCCATTTTTGGTGAAGTGGGTAAACTGTCGTAAGTTTATTATGTAGGCCATCAATAAACCTGCAATTAAAATACAGTTTTACTATGTTGTATTTTAACAGACTCCTTTCTCATTTGATATATAGTGATCAGCATGAAATAATACCTTAAATTTGTGCATAATTTTCGTGGTAAGCCCACTTTATACATAAAAAAACTTTAATTAGCTCTTAATTATGGCTTTTTATGATATTTAAGGGGGTTCTCTGGTTTTATAGGTTGAAAAAAATAAATTATTTTTTTTGCATAGATTGTTTCCCTAATATGTTTGGAATATGGTGGTAAAGTGGTTTTTAAAAATCCGAAGTTATTATAAAGATACTGCAGTTAGAAAAGGTCCTATTGTGTTTTGTGGGCTTGATACCTGAGACCTTTCTATACAAATGTATGCTTATATAAGTACAGACAAGTTTTTAAAAAAAATTAAGGGAAAAAAAATTTGGGGAGTTATTTACTTGGGGTTTTTTTTTTTTTTTGGTATTTTCAGATTAATGGTAAGTTAGGATTTTTATGGCTGTCCCGTCTTGAAATTTCAAACCGTTTTTTTCAAAACTATGTTTTTTTAAAATTTCCTCATCATATCCTTTAAAAAAGGCTTGGCCGATTTACTTCAAAAAATAGGGTCGACTCAGTACATATACACCCCCAAAATTTTATTTTTTTTTTTTTTTAAAAAAAAAAGAAATTTTAAATTTTGTGTTTTCTGGAAAAAAAAAACTTTCAAAAATCCATTCCGGGTATTTATGCTTACAAATTAAAAAAGGGGCCCCCCAATTTTTTTTGGGTTCAGATAAGCCAGCCAGCTGATTTCGTGGAGGGGGTAAAATCCATTTTTTTAAGGGGGATTCAGAGCGCTAAATTTTTTTTTAATGAAGCGTTTCACCAAAATATAAAGTTGACTAAATTTCTTGAAAGATAACATACATGCATAAAAATCAGAATTTTCAATTTGCCATTTTTACAAAAAAAATTCAAAAATAACTGAAAAAACCCAAAGCATTCACTGTTTGCAGGTTTTTTTTTTTCAGTTTTCCTAGTTCTACTGCCATAATAACATTTGTACTAATAAATAATCTATCATTTTTTATTTTCAGTTGACCAGAAGAGCGGGAATCTGACAGATGGACATCCCTTTTTCCCCCTTTAACTCAACAGCTTATTTACTTCCTGTGAAATATGTTTTTATTTTTTTTTGTGAAATATTAAAATATAAATAAATAAATATTAAAATGGATTCAAAATATTTTTATCATTGTAATCTTAAAACGTCTGAAATTCAGTTCTAGTTAGAAATGCTAAAATTATTTATAAATCTTTACATTTTTTAGAAAAAATACTAGAGCATGACTATATGTTTAAATCTGCTTAAATGTGCAGTAATGTTTAACAATATATTTGCATGGGACAAGTTTTATAGGCAGGCTCTACCATGTATATTTTGCCATTTTAAAAAAATATTGCTGGCACTAATTAAAGTTCTTACAAGACCAAATATAATTGGTGGTTTTTGACATTTAATAAGGCACCTCAAGGGTTTTGAGGTCTTGATTATGAAATCATGATTTCCATTTAAATCTGTGTGTATGAGGTGATCAGCAATATTTATAAATAAATAATATATTGATTCTAAAATTTATTTATAAGTGTTTTAATTACAGATTTTTGTATCTAAAGCTGCTTTGTAGTTTAGGAATAGGGGTAAAGGGGTTAACATTAGTGATATTTTATGCTTGATTCATCAGGCAGCATTAAATAGGAAAATATCCATTATATTTAGGTATATGTGTAACATGAAATAGCAAAAAGAAAATTAGCAATGTTCAGGAGTTTACAAAAGTTTTTTTTCAAAATAGTGGGCTTCAGTGAGATATTTTATCTGCAATAACTTATTGGAATTTATAGGCAGCATTTAATTTATGTTGTTATTACAACCTGATTAACAACCTTATACTGATCATAAAAAGATGCTTTAAGCAAAATTAGTTAATGTTACTAATTTGACATAAAACACATTAATACCGAAAAAGCTATATATGCAGAGTTACTTAAAGTATCAAGCTATACGTTTTTAATGGTTTATACTGAGCTCAAATAAGTTAAAAGTTTATCTCGCGCCTGCTGTCAAAACTTGACAAATTTTTACCTAAACAATGTTGAAACTTGTCTTAATCATCTATTTCATCACTAGATTCTTGCTGTAAGTGGTGACTAGTTTTGAAATGTTGCAATCTGCAGAGCTAAAAATTCATAATTTTTCTTTGAGTTAAACATTTAAAAACAGACAAGCAGCGCTCTACCCCAGTGCTCTTATTGTGCAGAGTCATTAGTTATTACGCTGTGTATACTTTCGATATTTTAGATTTCAAATGAAAATAAATATGATATGTTATAATTGTAAAAACTTAGTTCGTATCAAGTTAGGGCAACTTGTTTAAACTTAAATGCTATTGGGTTTTTCATAATTAGAACTTTCTATTCTTGAGCAGAAATAAAAGAACATGCTGTTTTAAAATATGTCCATTTGTGATTATTAAAATATGGTTATTTGTATAATTTTGTGTAGTACAAATATTTTTAATTGCAATCCCAAGGCCAGGGTAGTGTGATCACTGTGACTCAAGGCATCTCAAAACTTGGGCCTCAGTAAAAAACATACGTCAGTTGAATCGATGTATGAGGAAATGGGCTGGGAGTTAGTACACAAAGCTTTGAAAGCCTGTTTTAGAAAACAATTAACTTTTATTATGTGTTTTTGGCTTTATTGGTTGTTTGAGCTCATCTCAACTCATTGATCTAGATCTTCTTTTTACCTGTATAAAATTTTACAATGAAACAGGTTAAGTGCCTTTTACTGTAAAAGTGGTTTTTATGTTGGCCATAGTTTAAACACCCCATAAATCTTAGGCCAAGGTGCTTTTTTCACAGTTTATTGGCATTTGGACGTGATACTGGTTTAGTAAGAACAACTGATCAAACCTGTTTTGGGATCAGTGGCTAGTGCTTTTGGGTGTTTTTAAAAATCAAACTGGTGAAATAACTGGATCAAATCGATCGAAGAGCTGGCAGAACGTCATCCACAAAAAAAAACATACAGAAATATGATGCAGTTTACGCAGTGCTAATGCTAGGTCAATATTATACCCAAATTTTATGAGTTAAGTGTCAGCCTGGAAAACGTGTAAATAAATAGATGATAGATATTTTCGATCAATTAATATAGGTTAGAGAAAGGTACTAACGTTAGAAGTGATAATGTTTTTGTTTTTTTATACCGTTGTTAAAAATTAAATGATGAGTTAGCAGTATTATAAGTTTTGCATTCAATCACTTTGCTTTAATCTAAGAAGTAAAATAATCTTCTAATATTTATTCTTGACATGGCTTGTATGATTAACAATTATTGCAGAGGTTAGTCTTGAATAAATCAATATTTAAATCTAATTTTTAAATGTATTTTTTAACTTGAAAGTGAACAATATCAGACGGATCACTTGTAATTAAGATGTTTGAATTGTATTCAGAGCCCCAGATACAAAGGTGTGGATAATGGAGAGTAGATAGTATAATAGTGTGATCCGTCTTGGCTTAGTTATCTTGCGTTACTACGAAAATGATCCACGTCTGTTTCAGTAGAAACAAGGAAAGATATTGATGAATTTCTATTTTTGATAAACTTTCTTAAGAAGTGGTTTTGCCAGTTCGTATCGTGAATCAATCGACATTTTCTATTCTTTGCATTTTTCCACCTTAAGCCTACTTTGAGTCAAGCATCTTTGTAGAATCGATTGAGAAACTTAAAATATTCAATTTCCTTCTGAACTTTTGTTTCCATTAACTTCTTTTTGTGGAGTATTACTTGCACCTGTATTGCACAGAACAGTTGTGTCCCTGGAATTATTTTAAAAGGTTTGTTATAATTTTACGTTTTTACTTTGTAGAGGCCATGCTGATTTTATCCTGTTCTTTTTATCATTTGGCGGTTATCTGGATCCTTTATATTACCTTGCCAATTTAGTGGTGATTCCGTCTCAGACTTGTTTTTTGATTGAAAGGAAACAAGGCCAGATATTTAAAATTATCAGCTGCAGCAGTTCATTATACCTATTTGTCTTTTTCTAGGTATTATTTTAAAACTTTTTAATCGTCTTTCCAACTTAACAGTTTATTTATTATTTTTGATTGATTATCCATAATATAAATCTAAAAGTGAATTAATCATGCATATTTTAAAAGTTCATTATCACCGCTGTTTGGAATATACTAAATAAAGATAAACAAAAATGACGTCATTCATTACTATTGATTCTTCGACTTTATATTAAACGTTTATTTTCTAATAATTAACATGAATTTTTCTTATATTACAAATTTTCCATAAAGACAGCGTTGTAATCAGCATTTTAATTAAAGAAATTTTGGTATTTCTTTTCTATAAACACATGAACAATCAGACTGTTTTGTATTATCAGTTGAAACGATAAGAATCGATTCAAAATGAGATCTAGTTTGAGTGTATACTACGATGAAAGTAAAAGAGTGAAAAGGCAGATTTCAGTTATAGTTTCATTATAAAAAAGCGTTGAAAGAAGTGTATAACGAAAAACATTTTAATAGTGTAATGCTCCATACTTCATTCTCAGAATATTCTCCCTTAATGAGCTACTTGCCTCACAAATATTAATCAGATGATTTTCAATTCAGACGTTACTTTAGATTTCATCTTTTCTTAGGTTAGTGGGTTTATAAGTGACGAAACGCTTATAGAGAAATTCCATCAATTGAATTTTAAAGCATAGTAATTATTACCCCAGATATTTTGTGAGTTTAATTGATGGATATGACACACATCAATGAGTGTTAGGTGGGAAGTAGTGTACTAATATACTTTTATCTTCCCACGATCGTTTCTGTTCAATGTCCAAGGCACAAGAGCTGCATAAGGGTTTCGAGGGCATGTGGAGTGTCAAAATCCAGCTTCCCAAGGTGGTGACTGCACAGTATTCAGTGACCTGTTGCTTGCTGTGATGAGTTGAGTGGGTTTGTTATGTTTTACAATCACAGTGTCATCATTTTGATGATGTAAGTGGTAAAGAAGATATTTACCAAAGGGTGCTAAGAAAGATGTCCATAATTCTTTTAGTTATATCCTGAAATTGTAGGGCAGTACTAAAATGTTAGGGTGCATAAAAATAAATGTTTTGAACAATCCTATGTTCACAATTACTTTCGTTTAAAAAATAATATATTATAATATACACAAAAATGGGACCACTTCAGTCAGGTCTCCTTGAACTGGGGCCACCACTCAGCGCCTGTTGACTACTATAAGTTTTTACAGGTCTCTTCAGCAAAGAAGAACAAGAAGGCAAAAAATCGGTGGCCGACTTGCCATCACGAGCGTAGATATTGTTTTTGGTTTGCAGGAGTTTCTTCTTTTGTTTGCGGGCGATCTGCATAAGACATATAAACAAACAGAGCTAATAAAATCTCCCCAAGGATCAGACCAGGTGGTCCCATTTCAGGCGAGGCGCTATTAGAGAAAATGTACTGAAATATGGATCTTAAGACTGTAGAGACATATATTACCCTATAATGTTTTACAAGCGGTGTGATGTGGAAAAAAGGTCAGGCTCAAAAAGTATGGATAATCTGTTTATGCCGGGTGGTGCGTCATAAGCTGGAACATAAGAAATCCACTTATGATTTAAGGGGTTAATGTTGGCTCCCTATTGCATTTTACTGAAAAGTGCTTAGGATAACTTTTAGAGACCAAATCAGCAATAAACTCATCGATACTGGTTTAAAAAATATTAATATCAATGATCTACAATTATTCAATTTCGGATGTAATTGCAAAGTCACCAATTCCAGTTGGATAACTTTCCAGACACCAGCCACCGTGATGGTTTGACCATAAAGCACGTCAGATCAGTGGCCGGAATGCATGCAGATCATTTTTTGCTTCATCGATACGTATTCACGGGCCCGCCAGTCGCAAAGACCAGTTCTTCAGTGTTATTGTTATTTCCATGGCCTTTTATTTAATGTAACATTAGAGGTTTACCAACTAACAATTATTACCATAGTCATTAAAAAAATAACGAATTTTATCATACTAGAATTCCAATTAAACCAATAGCATATTATACAAAATATTTTAGTTTATTTTCCATCAGAAACCTATCAGTCCATTTCATATTCAGTGCATTGTCAGTAAAGTCCAAAGGCATCAATAAATGTTTTGTAAATGTTTAGCTCAGAAGATCGAAATAGACCAAAAAAGAAGAACTAAATAACAATATTTTACCAAGTGTGGAAAAAATAAAATTAAATAAAATACAAAAACTTTTTAAAATAATAGAAGGGAAATTACATAAAAACGTTAGTTAAATCAAATGTTCAAACAACCATTAACAGCTCGCTGAGCCACCAAGCGCTCGATCATACGATTCATTTCTTTGCGATTCGATGTGCGAATTTTATTACATTCTAACGAAATAGCGTTTTGGAAGCTGGTTTTTATATTCTTTACATTTTATACTTTTATAAATGTTACTTTTTACATTTACAGAGAAAGAAGACATTCAGTGAAAGAACAAGTTTGACCTGGCTGGCCGGCACAAAGTATCCGGTACCGTGGATGAATATTATTATTGCCGTTAAAAACATTTTCCCAGGTACTCTCTAACCATACAGCGGGCATTAGCATAATAGGGCAGGGCATATCCATTTGGTACCAGATCATTTAACATTCCAGACCTTCTTCTTCCAAGGCTGGGTCCGGTTCAGATTTTAAAATAACTGGAAATAGGATTCTCCTGTCAGGTTACAAGTCCATAAAAGGTCAATGATGTTATCCAAATAATTCAGAGCCATTTTGTTTTATTTTGAGGATATTGTATTACAGTATAGAATAAGCTATGTTCATTTTCTTACTTGGCTCAATACCAGCCAATTCTGAACATTTGGTTCATTCTTGAGGGTGAATGTACATTCATCGCTAAGACAAATATTTCTTACTGTTCTGCTCTTTCCATCATTTCAAAACAAAAATACATTCTTCACTTTTCATCTCCTCCTGCAGCTCTCGATGTTTTTAGTTCTGAATGTCTTATCTGTTTTCAAGTGTATCACAGTTGTATGATGTTTATTCACCTCCTTACAAAAGCCTCTGCATTTGACCAACCTTTGTTTTCCTCACGCTCAGTGGAGAATATTAAAAAGGATGTTCTCTCTTTCTTGGCTCTATTTCAGTATCTCAGGCTGAACATTTTACATTCATTTATTTACAGTACCTTTGGACTCAGACTTCACCTGACCAGCATACGTTTCCAATGGTTAGAGGAGGCGTGAATGTTGGAGGCGTGGAAAATAAAGTATAAAAGCTTATTTCGAATGCACTCAAAAACTATTTCCCCCGCGCATGCTATTATGGATACTTTTTATTAGATTGAATAATTCTTTTTTTCCGGGTACAAACTCTTGCTGATTTATTCTTACTTTTACGGTTTTACCTGAACCGGCGTAATTTGGTAATTTTGCTGTACATTTAATTTTAAAAATTTAAGTTCTTTCATTAAATTTTTGAAATTTTCTGCACGAGGCGTATGATTGGTCTCTTCAAAGTCATCTTACACATTTTCTATAAAAGTATACAGAGAGCCAATAATTGTTATAATTCCATGGGTTTCCTATATTTCCTCGGCGACGCACCACACTCTTTTGGATGTAATATTTTTTTTTTTAAAAAGAGTAGCATTATTTATGTTCTCTTTCATTTTGTTGCGATAAGTATCAAAGGAAGATTGCCATGAAAAATAATCAAATAAAAATAAATCAATTCTCTGCATTGAGTATCTATATTCTATTTTAAGATTGGTATCGACTTATCAACCGATTTTGATAGAATAGTTATGATTTTACTTTCTGAATAATAGCATTAGAAACAATTTTGAGTTATTCCAACTATAATAATGATTTGCCTATTTAACTACGATACCATGGATCGATATACAAACAGTTTTACATTATATGTAATGTTACCAGTTTTACTTGATGGGTTGTTGCTTTAGGGTTTAAATGTTACAAATAAACATAAGAACTATGACGAATGTGTATTATTTACAGCAATGATTCCTATTAAAATTTGTGGGGAAGACTTATATACGAGAGAACAAAAATAAACAAGATTTTATCGTATATAATATCTACTTGAAAAAAAAATTGTCCTTCAATTATTTTGAGTTTGTTGCTTTGGCAATTCATAGTGACATTTACAATAAAATATTATATTGATAAACCGAAGGAACAGAAGCTGTAAATAAATATATACAGTTTCCATGTGGCCTGTTTGGTGCTGGCTTTTTGGAATTGGAAAAGGGCTGAAGGTAGCTAATTTAAAAAATGGGTTTTCCGCATAATATCTGCTGCAAAATATACGGTGTTTTGACAGACAGAAATGAAGATCCTTGTCATCTCTAAATCGTCCTTATTATACTTTTTTCAAGAAAAATCGATGGTTCAGATATGGGTTAAAGAAGTCTCGAAACCTACAGCTGCCGCTCTCTGCCGCTAGAATGCCATATCTTCATGGATTCACCTGCTATGGCTGGGCGGACAGTTGTTCCATTACTCAGGCATTAATGTACATTTTTATCATTCAAAGTTCATCGGAATGGAAAACCCCCGTACCTATTGCTTTATATATGAGTTGTAAGGTCCATTTTTGATTTTTCTAGAATATTAAAAGCTGTCAAGAGTTTTTTATCTGTATTTTAAAGTATCTCATTAATTTATTGATATTTTGAAAAAATGGTTTGTGATTAACATTTTTTTTTTTTATGTGGACCTGCAAGTGTTCAGTTATAAAATTTCCTTTACCATCTTTTTGGCAGTTTCGGTAAAAAAGATTGTTTCTTCAATTGCATTTTTTTAGCCCGTTTCAGGTTCTAAAAAATTTGTAAGTGGCTTTGAATCAAACTCATTATCTAATATTAATTATTTTTTTCAATGCACATCATTTGATAGCCAAGTGTCTTGTTTCTAAATGTATCTTTTTTTCTTTTTTTAATAAAGTCAATAATTTTTCAAAATCAGAAAGTTAACATCCCTTTCAGTGACTCTCTCGCAGTAAGAGACTACATCTATCAGTAGCTTAGGTCTTGTGGTTATGACCGCCCGTTTTGCAAAATGTGGTGTTGTGAAAAAAGTGTGGACCTGTTTTCAGATTTCTAAGTGATCTTCATTTTTGTTTTGAGCAAATTCTGTAAATCTTACTATTTTGGCGAAGTTATCCGCGGAAAACTTATTTTGAAGGACTTTGGGGGCCATTTCGGTTATGTCGGAATCGTGATAAACTTTTCCTTTTGCTTGAAAGCATCCTGAAGACCTAATAATTGCGCCACAAATGAAAACTGTACAGATTTATTTATTTGGGTACTTTCAGGCCTTCAGTTTTGGACTATTATTTTACCTCAGGCATTGGTTTCTAAAGACTCATTGAACAGAAGATTGACATAAGCGACAAACAGATAACGGAGAAATATTTTGCTTTAATTTTTTCTCAGTAATGTCGACAAGACTATTTCACGGAATAGCGAGCCATGTTTTAACGTCGGATGACTCGGATCGACAGTTTTCAGCTGTCTTCGCAAAGGTGCGTAAAGAAGCCATCATCAAGATTCTTGAGTGACAATGGGCCAAGTGCTGTGAATGCTGTCACCTGAACGCACTTTTTCCCTCTCCGCCTGCTAAAGTGTGTCTATGGACCCAAGGAACGGAGACGCACCGACAGTCTCGGACGACCAGGAGTCCATTTTTCATGTTAATAAAATTCTTTATTAACGTTTACATTTGATAACTCACAAATGTCTTCAGTTTTCATACATTAAAAATGAAAATATTGATAAAAGTATTCCCAGTGGAATTAAAACTTTGCAGTCCTTGGTTGTCTCTATTCTCGTCCATGTAGACACTTTGTAGACAGAGTGCGTCTGGTGGGATTGACCATGCGGGGCGCTCTTTTTCGTCGCGTTTTCATAACGATCAACAGTCTCCCTGGCTATCTCTTATCGTTGGTTTGCCCGGTAAGCAGTGCGGGTGAGTTTTGACAATGAAGACAGGTCGTTGATAATACATTTTTCCAGTGTAAAACACTCTGGTAGAGCAGTCTTTAAACAGTAATATTTGGTTTTATTCAAATAATTAGGCATATCCTTTTTACACATACTCTGTTTGCATGATTTTTTGACAGTTGAAAGTTTTTTTATCCAGACATGTGGCATGAAGGGCTTGACACAAGCTAGTTACTTTTTACAAAGATATCTTACGCATTGTCTTGGAATCTTTGCGTTCTAGTGTTTCTTTATAAGGCTGAAAGAAACGGAAATCGGAGGGTGATGAGTCAGAGCTGTAGGAGGTTGGCCATGTGGATTCTATCTTAATTTAAATAATTGTAATTAAAATCGTAGCATAATTTCCCTATTGATTTTTCAGGTTTTTTTTTACTTTCAGAGAGGTCATAAAAAACATTTTCAAATTAATCTGTTTATTCGCAGTCTGGCTAAAAACTTTCTTTGCAAAAAAAAATGTATATACAGTTATTTCTTCTTCCTGAAAGCCGTCTTGATTTACTACTACAGTGTAGCCTGTGGGTTTTGCCTAATCACCCATTTATCTTTTATACACCAATCCTCCATCAGAGTCTTGTGTTTCCTTCCACAAGTTTGTACTTCGCCCCAGGGCTTGCTGGTTGATATATTTTCTGTAAAGCTCATTTTCCAGTTGTCCTAGAGAAAATAGTATATCTTTTTGCGATTCAACCAGCCACAGAACTCGCACAGGATATGGTGGCTGTTTCTTCCCAATCCCTTGAGTTCATAACTGGGTTCCTATTGCCTCAGCCTGTATGTGGGGTGTCCTCTTAGGTCATGTATCATACCCTGCTAGCAGCCCTACTGTATACAGAAGAGTGGGCATTGTCAGTCATGGGTTACTGATCAAGGTTGCTTTTACCTGTTGCTCAGGGTGGGCAGGCCTTTACACGCATTACTTTAAGCGTGTTTGTGTAGAGTAAAGTAGATCTAAACAGTTTAAATTATGCTTTTCTATTTTTGATTCAATTAAGAATATTTTATTGGAAACATTATTTTACATAAGTTAGGCTAATTGCTTTTTAACGTTTTAGGTATACCTGAGGTCAGTCCCAGGTTATAGCAAAAAATTAATTATATGGATTATATAGATCTGTATAGTATGCAAAGTATTTCCTCTAAAATATTACAGTATACGAGAACTGCAAAAATATGAGACCTTGATTTTATTCATTTTTGCATGTTATCAGACAATCTCGTTAGCCTAAAACTTTTAAATAAATTGTTTAAAACAAGTCAGCGACTTTTCTCATAAACTTTTGCCAATTGGCATTAGTTATACCTGACATACCAGTATTTTATTTTCGGATATGTGTAGTATATTTGTTTTTGTCATGGTAGTTTCCCAAATTATTAACAATAATGGAAATTCTGTAAAACCTTAAAATCAATAGGGTACTTTATGACTACTATATATTCTTTATAGGGTTTATGTATTTACTTAATTAGCAGTATGTCAGACTTTACATTTGTATAAGAATTTAATAACTTAAATACATAAAAATGCAAAATGGTACTTTTTCTATAATGTTTTATCGTTAATCAGTAATAATATAAAATATGCACAATGTAATATAGAGAAACAATTACACATTGTGCAGCAATAATTGTCTTTGTTCCAATCTGATCAGAGGCCGCAGGCTAAGGGTTTCAATATTGGAATAAATAAAGTACCCAATTGAACTCAATCCCGGATATAGAACCACTTTTAATTTTTAATCAGTTGATAGGTTTCTTTTTCTGTTTGTTGCTCAAAAAGTTAAATACTATAATTTGTTTCCTCTTCTTTTTGGTAAAAACATCAACAAAAAAGACGTGTAGCATTCTAGTTAAAAGAATTCGTGTGGGATTACAACAACAAAATGTATTCTAATTGATTCAAAATTCGCTCTTTTGTGATTTGTAGGTTTTTATTGATCTGTTTTTGGATCAATAAAAACTATCTTTCTTAGTCAATTGTCAGAGAACAAGTTTTAATCAGGGTAAATATGTTTTTATTATGATTTAGCATTTTTAAATCTGAGTCACTTACCACCCTTATCTTTAGTAAGTTTTTTAAAATCCCAGATCACCTTTGTATATGTATTAAACTGAAAAACATAAAGCTTACCAAAGACCTGATACTGAGAGGCAAAAGCTAATACCGGTAGAATTGCTGCTGCATGAGGGATACACACTATAATGAGTGTAGCATTTCTCTAGTTAACAGATCTATTTGTCGGCCCTATCAGAGGCTCTTCTCATCAAAAACCATGTTACATTTACCATCTTTGAATCAATCAGGTTAGTGTTGTTATGATACCTCTAAAAAAAAAAAAAAACATTATGATACTTATTATTCAATTAATCCCCAATTCTCAATGAGTGTATTGAGATATCTTATACAGGGTGCAGCAACTATAACTTCTTGCACTAAACTTAATCCATGCCCATTGTATAAATCAGAAAGATTTAATTTGGTTTTACAAATGTTGAGTACATACACAGAAAAACATATTATCAAATAGAGTTTTTTAGATATTTTGTTTATTTTTTATTAAATTGAGATTACAAATTCTTTTGAAGAAAGCCACCTTAAAAGAAATATTTCAAAATGATTAATATTTATATCTCAGAATATATTTCACTTTAAAATCAGTCAAAAGCTAGACTTTCATGACTTTGGTTTGAACTTCTTTTTCTTAAATTATCATATAATTTCCTTTGAATTTCATTACTTTAAAATAAAACTGGTCATTTAAAATTTAAAAATTTTATATCTTTTAAGAACTCGTCCTGACAATTTGAAACATGGATTTCTTTTTTGGGGATATTTTGCAAAATAAATATAAAATTTTTAAAATTAATTTTCTTTTTTAGAAAGTCCCCCTCACGTTATTCCCGATTGGCGGAAAACTGGGGTGTGTTGCCCGTATTCTTGTTATAAGATCAATAAAGGGGGTATGGCAAATAATCGGCCCTTTTAGTCTCGTTAGTGTTTTTGTTTTGGTGTTTGTACGTTAAATAATGGGAGCCCTTTTACACAGTGGGGGTGTGATAGTGTTATCCCCTAGGTTTGGTTTTTCTTGTTTTAAAACCAAGGTCGAAGATCTCAATTGTCAAAACAGGCTTTTTTTATTTAAATAAATTCCTAAGGAGCATATTTGTCCTAAATAAACATTTTTAAAAAATGTTAGATAAAAAAATTAAAAAACACTCTAAGCATTGTATAAACCATTAATTTTTTGGGGTACAGAATTAAGGAGTGTGATAAATTAAATTATCCTTTAAAACATATAATATACCTACCTACATGTCTAATAATTAATTTTTTTAGGAATTTTTTTTAATTTTTCTTTTATTTTCAAAAATCTAAATAATTGAAAAAATTTTCGGGTTACATTTTTCCCTTTCAGGTTTTGATTGGGTAAATGGGGTTTTTTGAAGTATTCTAAGACTGTTTTAGTTATATTATTTTTAAAACTTTGGCTCCTGTAAACCTATAGTTTTAAAATGCACCTGTTTGAAAAAAAATTTTTACAATAATTATAATAATATTTTATTATTTCTTTTTCTATATATTGTATAGCCTAATTTTTATTTTATCTTTTAGTTAAATGTTTTGGTACCCAAGAAAAACCAGTAAAAGATTGAGGAAAAGATTTGGGAAAAAATTTTTTTTAAAAAACTTTATTTTTTTGGTTTTTAAAGCCTTATGTATGTAAAGTTAATTATAATTAAATTTTAATATGCATTTATTTTATTTATCTGTATGTTTGTTATAGAAATCTGATATACCCACCCCCATTTCTTATTACAGAATAATGTGTTTCTAAAATTTTAATTTTAGCATTTCAATGTTTATTTTACTTTTTTGAAAATGTCAGAGGGGAAAACCAGTTGCAGAGTTGTCCGAAGGCTAAAAAAATAATCCCGTTGGTTGGGCCTCAATGACTTTTTAAATGTTAGATATTAACCATTTCTAAATCTTATAGTAACATTTTGATTTAAAATTTCTTTTTTAATAAATCCTATATGTTTTTCAAATATTGATGTATATTTGTTTAAAAAAATTTTTAAAGAAAAAATTTTTTAAAATTTCAAAAAAAATATTATTAAAACTTAAATTTAGTATTCCTTTTTCCAAATTTGAAGGTTTTTTACATAAACTTTTTTAAGAAAAATCCTGGTGGCGTCCTCATTTCGATTTTTTACTAAACCCGTTCTCGCGCTTCTCATGGGCCAAGCAGAACCTTTAAGCAGGGTTTGCAATTTCACCTGGATGTTGTTCTTTTAAAACTTTAAGGGTCCCTGGACGTTCCATAAACCCCCGTTTTTAAAAAACCCCCTAGAAAAAAACACAAGCGGATAAACGAAGATCGTGCCGGCCTTGCAATTTTTCCTCGATCAAAAAGGAAGTTATGCTGCCTCGCGAAATCGTTCTAATGCATCGAGGGGAAAGAAAGGGACGTCACCTCATCTTCAAGCTTGTAAACTCAGGTACCACCTCGGTACCAAAATGAAAAAATTATTTTTGTTTCCTTGTTTTTAAGTTGAAAAAAAGAAAAAATGCTACCCTGAAAAGCTTCCTAACTAACAAAGTGAAACGTTTTGTTATAAATACTTTTAAATTTTAAATATTATTTATTTTCCTGGGTATGACGACTTTTTATTATATCAGTTAATTAAAATCATTTTTTTATTAATTTTTCCCCAGGATGGCATCCCCACTTTGTTACGCATTGAGATATTTTGGGAAAAAAAAAAGCACATTTTAGGAAAACAAGATAAATTTAATCAAATAGAGTAAAAAACATTATGAAGAATAAAAATGTTGATTCGATAGTTTTGGGAAAGCATGTTAATATTTTTTTTTAGAAGGTCAATTTTTTTTTTAATAATTATAAAAGTAGTCGGTTCAATTTTAAATTTCAGTTTGTTCATTTTTAAAAAAAAACCCTGTTCTTACGAAAAGGTGAAAAAACAATTTTAAAAAGGGGGAATTTCGCCAAATAAAAAATAAGCAAATTTGGGGAGTTAGTTAGTTGGAAGATGTACATGGTGCCCGAATTTCGTTTTTGGGGTGGGGTATCTTTTATTAAAAGATAGAGATTTTGGTTTTCGATTTGGATTCGCTTTTAAAAGTTTTTTTCATAGCTTCGTTCTTTTTTATTAAGTATTAATTTTACCTTAAATGGCGGATTTCTGAGGGCCAAACAGGTTGTCCGACTTTTACAAAGATCTTTTATTAAGTTTTAAATTCAAAGTTTTCAATAAAAAGCATTTTGTTTTTATTTTGGAATAACAAGATTTATTCCCATAAAAGAAATATGTTTTTAAAAAAGGGAAAAAAATATCGAAAAAAAACACAAAATCAATATTTGTAAATTAACTGTGTATTACTCTTTAATACATATTCGTAAAAAAAATTAATTAAATCTTCTGTTGGGAAACCTTTGAAAAATTTAAAAGGCATCGAAAAAAAAGAAAAATTTATAAACAACAATATCTTGTTTCAATTTATTTTTTAAGTTTTTTTTTAGTTTTTCCCTGAAAAATACTCAAAACTTTACAGTTAATACCAGAAATATTTGGCCTTACCTCCTTTTTAAAATGTGTGGAAAAAAGTAAAATGGGTTTCCTTGGGTTAAATTAAAATAAATCTTATTAAAAAAAAGTTAACAAAACTTGCTCAAAATTAAGTTTTCTTTTTTGGATGGATGTCACTAGGCCTAAACCATATAATATATTGAATAAGGTTTTGATTGCGTTTTATTTATCAATAAAAGTTATAGTTTTTTTAAATTTAAATTTATTTTTGGGGAAATTGAGGAGAAATAATTGATGCTATTACAATTTATATTCCGGGAAAATCAAATAGTATTAGGTAAAATATCTTGTTTTTATGTAAATGATTTTATATATTTAAAACAAAAGGGGAAACTTCCCTTTTGAAAAACAGAAATTTTTTGTGTTTTAAACATGTATCAGAAAAATTTGGAATGATTATTGCAAAGGGGAAATTAGGGTTAAAAAAAAAATGTCGTACGTGGTCTTTTTCTTAAAAGGAATTGTGGGGGATTTTTTTGGTTTTTATTTTTTCATGCGGCGTATATTCATTTTAACGTGCTTTCCCAAAATCCACCTTCATATCGGTATTCGCCTTCGGCGCTTGACTGAACGACAACAGGTTCAGGTTCAACTGAATGGTTAAATGTCAATGCTTGTAATTTCTGTCTTGGGAAAAATACCTATTTGGGAAAAACTTGCTGTTTCTGGGGGGTTTAACTCCCCTTGGATATAAGTATTTGCAAGGGGTTAAATTATACGATATTTTTTCCTATTTTTTGTTTGTATTTTTAAAAGAAAATAACATGGCGCCATAAAATGGCTCATTTTCTGTTTATTTAAACGATTTTTCCTAATTATTTTGTATCAATTTTGAAAGGGTTTTTTTTAAAAAAAACCTTTATTTGTGAATGAGCGGGTTAGGGTAAAGACCAGTCTTTTGTTTTCAATCAAAAAAACTTTTTTTTTTAATCAATCTAAAATGTTTTCCATGTGGTGCAAAAGGGTATTTTTGTATTATTTTTATTTTTTTAGGAGGGATAATCTAAAAAGAGAAAGAATTAGACATTGTAATTCCCAAAAAGGGGCTTAAATACATCTTAAGAATTAATTTAAAAGAAAATAATTCAGGAGGAAAAATCCTGATCTTGATACATGTGCTTTTGGGGTACCTGGATGATTTAACTTTGGGTTTAAGTAGTGTTTTACTTTTTTTTCAGGATGGTCAATTTTTTTTTAAAACCTGTTTATGAGATGAAAGGTATTTAAAGTCTTTCAGCAAAGTCTTTTTTCATTTAGATCATGTAGCCAAGACTCCTGGCTTAGAAAGAGAAAACCTGTGACAGAGACCCCTTAAATTTTTAGGGGCTCCAGGCCACAAAAAAGAAACCCACGTTAGGTAAACAAATCAATCTACAAGCTAAACCCTTCCTAAGAGGGCGTCTATTGAGTACAAAATTTATCTCATGAAAACAAAAACGGGAAGTTCATTTTATGGGAGAAAACCTTGACGCAAGACTTTCGAAACAGTTTCCGGAATTAAATTTTTTTAAACCCTATTAAATGTAGTAGAAATAAATTTTATTTTTTCAAAAAAAATTTGGGTTAAATTTTTTAATACAGTTCATTATTAATTAACCTACTATTTGCTCCAGATTATATCTATTTTAATGAATTAGCTTTCTTTTATTATATACCCCATTAATTAAAAATAATTTAATATTTCTTATGTTATTTTTAATTACGTTTTGATAATGTTTAACAAGATCACATTTACTTTGATTCTTTTTTTGATAATTACAATGGGATATTACAAAATAAAAAGATAGCCCTTTTTTTAACAAATTTTTTTCAGTTATTCCAAATTTCCTGAAACCCATTGCAATTTTTGTATCCCATTCATACTATGAAAGCTTTTTGTGTGCAGTGCAAAAGTTGGTCTTATTTTGTATTTTAAAAATTTTAAAACAATATAATGTTTAAAATAAAGAAAATCTCTGAAAAAAACCTACATGATTAATCTTACAGACCACGTTCCAGAAAATAGTCTAAAACAATTTAAAAAATTTTTCCTTAAATTATCCAATTTCCTAATCATTTTTTTTTATTATATTATAAAAAAATTTTTGCCCAATCTTGGGATTAACTGTAAATTATTATTACAAAAACATATTAATCCATTTGGGCATTGTAAATAACATTATTTTATTGACTTGAGTGAGCCAAAAATAAAAGTTTTTTAGTTAGTGAATTCGTCTGCTTTTTCATTGGGGCCCGTAGAAAAGGTATACATAGTGCGATCATATATTTTCTGTTTAATATATTGGAACATCCATGTATTTGTTTTTAAATTGGCAAAAAGTAGTTTATTAACCTAACAAGATTTGGGAAAGAATTGGAAAAAAAAGGAAAGTTTTTGGGACTGTAGGTTCCGATAAGACACTCTGGGGATAAGGAACAAACAAAGTGGAAAGTTCGAGCCTCTCATTGAACTGTAGAGGATGCATAAGTATTTTTACTTTTTAAATTGTAAGGGCTGCTACTGGAGAATTATTAGTGACCAGGCTTCAAAAAAGGGCTTATATCCCCTTTTTAAAGACGGGCTGGGGATCTATTGCTCTTTATTTTTACGCTTCGTTTTTGGCCAAAGACTATGAAGGGTTTGAAAAGGTTTGCCGATATGATAATCCAATATTGTTCAAGAAAAAAACTGACAAATTTCCCTCGGAGAAGTATCAAAATACCTGAAAAAAGCGCCATTTCTCTTTTTGCTTTGAAAAGGGAAAAGGGAAAGGGGCTTTCTTTGTAATAATTGGATCACCCTTTGCTGTAATATACTGGTTTAAAAACTATTTTGAGATTTCCCCTTAGACGATATATAATCCTAATTTAATGCCCCGCAGGGACCCCCCCAGCATATACCCCCCTAGAATTTCTGCTCCGGGACAGATGCGTGGAGAGGGAAATTCTTTTTCCTGGGAATAAGGAGAAATTAGACCCAAAAAGGGGCCTTAAATTTTAAAGGTAAAAAAAGGCATTATTCCCCAAAGCAAAAAATTTTTAAGATACCAGTGTTAATATAATAAAGAATTTTAGTTATTCGATAACATCTTGACCAAAAGCGGATATTATAATTCTAGGTGGACCCAACAAAAAGCAGCGAATTCACTAGGTAAAACCCCCCAAAGAAGCCACTAACATAGGGGTTTACCAAAGGGAAAGAACGATTTTTTCAAAATTTGTTTGAGCAAAAAAAAAAATTATAAAGAAAACTATTGTGGTATCTTATTACATTGAAATAAAACTGATCCAGGTGAGTGCATAACTCTGGATTAAGCCCAACAAAAAAAAGAATACATTTCATTGACAAAATCAAATTTACAAATTTTTTTTTCTCTCTCTCCGCCTCGGTTGGATTGGGTATCTCTCTCTGCCGACCAATTAGGGACGGGGAAGGGTAAATTATTGCCAAATTTTTTCTCCTTTTTTTCGCACGGTCAGGGCAGCCCTCTAGGGGTGAAATTTTGTTAGAAACCAGTTACAAATATTTTTTTTAATCCCCATATGAGTAGGAGGCCGGGGGTTTAAAACCTTTAAATATTTAGGGGAATCAAGGCTAGATGACATACATAGCCAAGTTTCTCATTCAAATCTCGGGTAAGGGGGGTGGTCTCGCCGCAGATTTTTGTTAACAGAACACGTGATATGATGGATGGATATAAATTTCACAAGGAGCAAAAGTTAATGAAGAACGGGAGAAACTAGTCCATGTTCAGAAAAGTTATAATGTCCGAAGCAAATTCCCAAGAAATTTAGTGCTCATTTAATGCAAATCTCCCACCCCATATTTTCAAAGGGTTTTGTCTTTAAACGGGCGTAAAAAGTGGGGTCTCGACGTGAAACCTAAAAAATTTTTTAAAAACACAAATTTTTCCCAAAAGACCCTTCCTACAGATGGAAATAACGAGGCCGATAGTTTTTTTAGACTTTTAAAACGGGTTTTAAAATCTAATTTTTTAATGAGCTTTAAGAGGAGTTTAAAAAAATGAACCATTAAATCATCATTCTTTTTTATTTGTCGGGGATGAACTGGCCTGACACAAAAAGAAAATTTTTTTAACCCCCTGTATGATAAAGGCTTAAAAAATTTTTTTTTGGAAAAAGCTTTACCGGGAAATAGAACAATGTATTTCCGGTTACCTGATAATCAACTGACAGAAAAAATTTTTTAATTTTTTTTTTTGGTATTTTTTTTGGGGTTTTTTTTAACACGTCAATTTAAAAAATTTTTGGGTCCTTTTTTGATTTTTTTTTGAATTTTCACCCTGTATCTCAAAGTTAAGACGTTTGGGACATAGTTTATATGAAGTTTTCTTCTTAAAAAGAAATATTGTTTCTTTATTGACTAATTTAGAAAAACCCCCCTGTATAATTAAAAAAAAAACAATTTTTTATTTCTCGTAAACATTGATTTATCGATGTCAATAAAAACCCTTTTACCAATTTTAAAAATAAAAGGAGCCTTTATCCAGGGTTTAAATTTTATTATTTTAAGAAATTCGTCCTGGAAAACAAATTAAATGTTTTGGGGGGTTCCCATTAAAGATTTATCGACAATCATATTAAAAAATTTTAAAAAATTTACCCCTAAAAAGTATTAAACAAAAACGTTTTTCAGGCTCTTTTTCCCCCCAAAAATACCCCCCGAAAGGTCATAGGAAAGTTTATGGCGGGTAATTTTTGGGTTTTCTTATTGGGGGGGAATTCCCCCCCTTCTGGGACACTTTTAAAACATTTTAATGCTGGACAACCCTTTGGAGATGACTTAGAGACCTAGCTGTGGAGCCGAGCCATTTTATTTGTAATTTAACTGATTGTGAGTATTAAAAAAGTTTAGAATATACGCATTACTTATTTTCCGGTCCCCCCCCGCTGGTGCATCAATTTTTTTCCTTTTGGCGGAGGGATTCCGTAAGTCTATCGTGTCTTTTTTTTTTTGGCCCAAGAACCGGGTCGGTTAGGTTTTTTGATTATCACCGGCCTGATTTTTTTCCGACATTTTTGTGGTCTCGACTTATTAAAAGTGATTTTTTTTCTAAAAAAAATGATTTTTGCCATAACTTTAAAACTATCAAAGATACCAAATTTTTTTTTTTGTCAAATTAAAACCACAGGGCCCTTTTTTTAACCCTTTATAATCAGTTTGGCACCTTTGCTTTCTTCTTCAAAAAAAATCATATAAACTAAAATAAATATTTTGGTATTGAAATTTTCACCAATCTTTAAAATTTTTTATTTTGAAAATATTTTTAAAACATCGGAAAATATGTAATAAAAAAGTTTTTTAAAAAAAAAAATTTTCGGCGTATTTGTTTGGCAACAACATTTTTCTTTCAGGTTTAAAAATATATGGGACCAATGCCCCCGCATGCGGATACGTTGAGGTAAAAATAAATTAGTAGTGTTGTTTCCGAAATTTAGAGTGTTGCTGTATTTAAATTTTAAAACAATGAAACTTTAAATATTTAATAAATTTGTATGATGGATACAAATCTGTTTTACAAGACCTAGAACACCTATTCTCAACGCTGGTCGACCACCATGGCCATTTGGGCCCGGAAATTTACTGTCGCGGACATTTTCCCCATCCGCAAAAAAATACTTATAAAAAAAAAATAATTTCTAATTTTTTCCGGCAATAAGGTTGAAAACCTTCCTAGAATACAAGGGTTGTTATCATTATATTAAGTGCTGAAAAGGCCCGGACAATTAGCAAAAAAAAAACCTCAAAAAAATAAATTAATGGCAATTAAAAAAAAAATATCCCCCAAAGACTGTTAAAACTTTTTAGATTCACAAACTATTAAAATAATTTGCAATCAGACAGGGCGTCTTCAATTTTTTTGACACCCAAACTAAATGCCAGTTTAATATTAGAAAAAAAATTTTTTTTTTTTTAGCAAATAGTAAAAATAAGAAAAAAGTTTAAAATCGTTTAACAAGTAATTTAAATATTATTAGTCCTCTTAAATATAGGGTTTTATTTTTTTTTGGTTATATTTTGTATTTTTTAAAAAAAGCAGAATTTCAATTTTATCCTTATAAATCCTGTTTAGTTTTTTATTTTTTACATAATTTTGAATCTTTTTTTGAGTTGGGAAAAGCTACCCATCAAAAAAGTAATAAAGCTCGAATGAAAAGACATTAATATCTAATCAAATTTTAAAGATTGTTTTTTGATGAAATATCATAATTATGTTCAGCCACTACATCTCTGAAAAACATAAAAAGTTCAAAAATAGGAAACGTTTTCCCAGTGCAGTTGGTAGTGATTTGATGAAACTTTTTCTTTTCCCCGAAATGTCAATTTAAACATTAAAACTGCTGCCATAATACATATGCAAAGGTTTTTTCACAAATTTGATTTAATTATTTTGTGAAAGAAGAACTAAATGTTGCAGTTTGTCAATTTCGTTCTGAATATATCATTAAATATTTTAGGCAGAAATGCTTAAAATTTCAAAAAAATGCTACTAATGAAGCGCCTAAATCTACTTACATATTACTTTTTTTGGTCCGAAAAAAAATCCCCCAAATTGGACGTTTTTATTGAAATGTAAAATTTTCTTTAAGTTTTAACAAAATGCGGATGATGTAGTTTTCGAAACAATAAAAATTTAAAAATGATTAAATTCTTGAAACTAGGACGTTTACGGGTGTTGTAAACGGAAATTTAAATAATTTACAATAAAACTTTTTTACATAAGGAAAATTTTTTCGATAATCAAAGATTTGAATTTGCCAGTTACAAATAATTAGGGAAAAAAAAAGGGCCCTTTTTTAACTACACTAATCAAAAAGAACGGCGCATTTAAAAAAAAAATTTACACGAAGGGGAAACCTCACGACTACCAAAACTGGATTATATTTTTGATTGTTGTTTGTTAGTTCTGGTTGGTTTTTTATAAAAAAACAACCCTTCAATAAACCAAATTATTAAAAAAAAGTCTGCAACATTCTTATTCAAGCAGATTCAGACATGTAAAGAAAAAAATAATATCTCTTTATTGGAAAAATAATTATATTCCTGTTTAAAAAAACCTTTGGAACCCCCTGGTTTTTATTAAATGTATGTACTATATTTATCAAATTTAATTAAAGAAAAAAGCATCCGAAATTTTTTGTTGCTAAAATTTTTAAAAAAAATAAATAATTTTTGGGATATAATCAAAAAAAAACCCGGATCCCTGGGGGGTTTTTTTCTTTCCCTTGGCAATAAAAAAGTTGAATAAACCTCTTAATGGGTAATTCAAATGATTGATCTTTTGTATGGGTTTAATCCCCTTTTTTCGGATATTTTAATTTTTCTTTCTAAACAAAAAAAGCAGCCCAAAAGATTGCGTTTAAACCTGTTGATCCCAACAACTACCTACTACATTACCGGACCGTAAGATTTTTGTAGTAGGCATTTTTAAGCGCGCAAATATGACTTTGGGTAAAAAAATATTCGTTTCAATTTTTAAAGGAATCTAAAAATTTTTGTTTTAAAAATTTTTTTTTAAACATTGCAATTGTACCAGCATGTATGTATAAATTTTCAATAATAAATTTTTTCTCGATTTTTTTCAAAATTACGCTATAAAATAACATTTGGGTTTCTTCTATTTTAAAAAATTTAACAAAATATCAGCTTCAAGTGGATTGTTTGAGGCCTTTTGTTCTCTTTAATCAAAAAAAATTAGGAAGATGAATATTAAGATGAGCCATGTCGTAAAAAGAATTTCGTGTCGACTATTAAAGAATCCACTAAGTCTGGTTTTGTTCTCCCTTTTTTCTGAAAAAACTAAGATTTTCTTCCCAAAATTTTAACTTTTACTGATAAGACTGGTTTGAAGGTGGAATAAATAAAACAAATACTAAACAGGGGAGATTGGTCTAAAATAAAACACCTGCTAAAAAAAAAACAGTTTTATTGTTAAGCGGATCGTTTATTTGCAAATAATATACCGAGATGTTAAATAATATTAGGCAAATTTTTTCCTCGGCTCTTTACTGATAATAAAACAACATCCAGTTAACATTTTTTTTTGGGAAAAAACAGCCAAAAAAAATTATCCGTTTTTAAAAGATCATCCCCTGATGCGTCATGTTTCTTGTTAGGATCAAACATCAAAAAATGCTGGTTATTTTTGATGAGAGGGCTTGTTCATTTTTTGGAAGCAATTGGAACAAATCTATTACATAGTGAATAGAGAAATATTTTGAAGAAAGTTTAAAAAGTAAGTAAATAGCTTTAAAAAACAATTTAAAATTTTTTTGTTTTTTTCATAAATGTTCATCGTTTTTATGATCGACTAAATTTTCCAATTAATACTTAAACTTTATTTTTTGGGAACTAAAATCGTTAAATTTGGACTTGTTTGATGTAAAGCTCTTATTAATCTTTTTTGCTTTTTTTACCCCCGTAAGTTACCGAATTTGTTTATTAAGTTAAACATTAATAAAGTTTTAAATTTTATGTTGGTTGCGGGGGAAATACTGAACCCCAAAACAAACATTAAAGGATTAAAACTTCCCGGCTTTCCATGACCCCAATATTACGGCAATTCTATTTTGGGTCTTATTTACATTTGTGGAACATTTTTAAATGCACGGGGGCCCTTTGGGGGGGTGGCGGGATGGGCGCCCCAGGGGGGCAGCAATTGGGGATAAAATTTATAAATTTCCATCGGTTGTTATTCTAATTATTTTTTATTATTTTTTATTAAATTTTATAAAATTACAACCAAGGGGAACAATTTTATAACATTTTTAAATTAGATATAATAAATAATTTTTTTAAGTATATAAGAACAAAAGTATGAACTATTAAAAAAAATATCAATTGTTTATTAAGGAGAATAATTTTTAAAAAAATAATATTTTAAGGCGGGATAAATTGTTTTAATAAATTGGGCCTTTTTTTTTTGTTCCCCCTAGTTATTAAAGTATAAATTTTACATTTTATTGGGCTTTTTTAACTGTATTTTAACTGATTTTATTTGAGAAATTTTTTTAATCAAATAAAGAATGTATAGGTTTGATCCATTTCTTTAAATTCAAATAAAAACAGTTGTTTCCAAAAAAACTTCTTTAAAAATATTTGGGCTATTTTTTTTCAAAAAAGAAATATGAATTTGACTTTACCACAAATTTTTTTAAAGAAAACTTCGGTTTTTTAGAAACTGTAAATTACAACTTTTCCTTTAATTTTTTAAAACTTGGAATAACCCCCCGTTCTCGGTTTCGTTGGGATTCATACGAAAAACCCCCCCGGCATGGGGGGGGGGGCCAATGAGCCCCCGAGGGCGGGCCAAATACATTTTTATACTATGTCATTTTATGGGTTACAAATAAAAAAAAACCGAATAATCCCATAAACTGCAAATCCCCCCTTGGGAATAAAATGTGTTTGTTAAATCTATTGCAATAATTTATACACTATTTTAAATTCTAGGGGACTGGATATTCAGGGTTCCCTCAAATGACTCTTTCTTTGTTGGAATTATTCTGTATTTTTTAAATAAAAAATTTAGGTTTTAAAATTATGTTTTAAACTAATTTTAAGGGATTTTTAGTTTTAATTATATATTCTACATATTTTTTCCTTCTCCTTGTTGATAACACAACATAGGGTAGTATTTTTTATGTTTGAATGTTTTCAATTTAAAAATATTTAGAAATTCTTAGACTTTCAACTTTTTGTATTTCTTTAAACCAATCTTCCCTTTTTAACAAAACCCCGGGAAAACCCTATCATTCAGCCTTATTAATATATTATATTAATTTAAATGAAAATTTTTATAAGGGGGGAAAAAACCAAAAATTTTAAAAAATTTTTTTTTCTTATTTAAGAATATGTTTTATTAAATTTAAAGGGGAAAATATAATTAAACAAAAAAAAAGGCTAGGTTATTCTTGAAATGGGCTTTAATTTTCTTTTGTCGGTGTATTATCGCTTATTTTATGCACTAAAAACGTCATTAAAACTCAATATTCAGTTGGTATGTTCAACATTAACCCGGGATGAACAAATTATTTTATATATTTTTGGAAAACATTTTCAACTTATCTTCATTTTTTTTTTTTTTGATTTTTTTACAAATGCTTTTTGGGATGAAAAACATATTTCATTTTTAGGAGGAACCATTTAAAAAAATGAACCCAACAAATGTTGGTTTTAATATTTTACAATTCAAATCTCTCCCCCTTAAGGTGTGACGATTATGGATTTGGGCCTTTTGGGTGAGGTGATTTAGCATCAGTCCAATTTTTAAATTTATTAAACTGCGTCACTCAAAAATGTAAATTTTATATCTTCTGTAACCACCAATTTTCAAGAAAAAAAAACAGAAAAACTTGACAAAGGGAAATTTAACAAAAATAAAATTTATAATGATTTTTTAGGACAAAAAAATAATAAAATATCAAGCAATGGTTAATATTGTTAAAAAAAGTAAGGGGATATTTAGTTTATATAAATTTTAAAAAGTTAGCTAATGCAAAAGTAAATTGAATTTAATTTCTAATAATTGGATTTTACTGTATCTATGGGAAACAAAACGGGTTTCGTTTCAAAATGCTGTCAACAGTTGTCAGACGTAATAATCAAAAATAAATTATATCCCAAAATAAACCGCACAAATCCAAGATCGTCTAATAACGGGGGATTACTCGGCTATTTAAAAAAAATTAGTTTAGAACACACACAACGCTTGAGGATTAAAACCTATTAAAAGATGCTGCAATTCAAGAAATGCTAAAACTTTGTAAACAAGGGGGAACGATTGGAATCTTTCTTCAGCAAAAAGGACATTTTGTTGTTAACTTTTTTGTTAAAATAACTTTTAAAATATATATATATATATATATATATATATATATATATATATATATATATATATATATATATATATATATATATATAAAATATATAATAAAATTCCTCTTTATGATAACCGTGATAAATTTTTTTTTTTGATGTTAAAATGATAAAAAACCCGAAAATAAAATAATTATTGAACCTTAATTCGTCGTTCTTTCAGATGCAGATGCATTTTTATTATTTTTCTTTTTTTTTTTTTTTTTTTTTGAGTCTTTTTCCGAAAATTTGGTGCCCCCTTTGATCACCGGGTTTTCCCCCCCACCCCTCCGTTTGATCCCTGTCCCTGACCAGATAATATCGGACAGGTAATATATAAAAAATTGGAGTTGATGGTTTTAAATGTTTCAAACCCGCAAAAAAACGTTTTATTGATCATCTACCGTGGCTTATTTGACCCAAAACTTGCGCATGATCAATAGTGTTTTAATGAACGGTTTTGCGGGGTTTAAAAAAACCAAAAAACACGCCATTTGTCAGACGTAGCGATGGGGAAGGGAAAAGGTATTTTGGCGGGGCATACCCTGATTGGATATAAAATCCTGGTAAAAAAGGAAACAAAGTTCCCTGGAAGGATTAAAACGAGGCCATTTTGATAAAGTTTCTGGGAATCAGAAATAATGGTTATTTGAAGAAGACGTAGTTACGTTTTATGTTCTCCAGTGAAATAAAATTTAAAAGTCATTTTTAAATTTGGGTATTTTAAATCTGTGTTGTCTAAAAAAAACGTGTTTAATATTTCGATTTTGTATTGATATAAAATAAAAAAAAACATAATTACTCTAAAAGAGTTTGGCTTCATTAAAAAATGCCAGGTTTTAAAAGAACATTTTAATATGCATCAAACATTAAATAATCCCAATAAAATATTACAAAAATATTTGATATTTTTTAAACTATGCAAAGCTTTATGTTCATTACCAACATTTTTAGTTATTGTATTTGTTTCAAAAGTTAGAAATAATTTTTTTTTTGGTTAACATTCCGATCTTAAATTTAAAGACATTTTTATGGGATAATAAGGGGTCCACAAACCCTTCGAAAAGACAAATTCACAAACCAACATTCAAAACTTTTGCCTCCCAAATGATTGCGGGATTTTATATATTTTGGCCTGCGATCAGATCTGGCTTGGATTTTCGATATCAGCCTTCATTGGAGAGACACATGTTTTAAATTTAAGAAAAAAATTAAAAAAACTCCTTTACTAGGGTTTAAAAAAATTTTAAAAAAAAGGTATGTCTTTTTTAAGTAACAGTTAATTTATTTCATTAAACATTTTAAAGGGTGTTTTTTTTTTTAATTTCTTTTTTAACTCTCCTTTATAGAAAATTTTTGGATGTGTCTATTAGGGTCCACCCAATATCGCAACATATTTGTCACTTCCAGTATATCTTTCTCTATCGATGCGATGTCTTGGGAAATCTTTCCCTGCTCGTCCGATGCTCCTAGGAATTTCCCGGGAAAAAAAGTCAAATGGAGGGAAAGAAAGTGAAGTTTTGGGGACATTTTGCATTTAAATTGATAGGTAGGGCATTTTCTTCAGGGGAGTTCGATAATTTTCGGCTTGTTTTTCCCAAAAGAAATTGCAACACTTTCAAATGTTTCTCTGCCGTTTTTCCCTTGGCCCCACAAAATGCCGGTTGGCATTTTTAAAAAATTTCCTAATTTGGGGACCAACAAAAATTCCTTCTTTAATTTGGCTTCTTTTTAAGAAAATTTCTCTTAAATAGTTGAAGCATTTCCTTTATCAATTACTTTTTGAAATTTCAATTTTAGTGAAAAAATTAAATATATTTTCTTTCTAAACTACGTTTTCGGTTTTTAAACCTTTATTTTTTTACGGGAGAATTTTATTTTTAATGTTTGTTTTTGCACGGCTGTCCCACTTACAAAAGCAGCCGTTTTTGTGTATCCTGACCCCCCAGTCCTGTCATCGCTACCACTCATCTTTTATATTATTCATTTGTAGTCTTATTTATACATCTGATTTTCATTTTCGATTGTCATATGTTTCTTTCATATTTACCGAATGATATAGGAACGGATGGATGTTTTTTCTTTTAAAGTAACAGCTTTAGACGTTTTTGACAATCTATGAATAGCTCCATTTTTTCGGGGCTTAAAAGTAAGTTGTTCACCATTGGTAGAATATCATGGCAAAATACAAATCACCCTCCCTGCAAAAAAATTTGTGAAGTAGATTCCTTTTTCCAAAATGGACACTAACTCTTTTCCAAGAGGTTCCTGCGGGGGGATCAGAAGTTCCGCTTTTGTTTTCGGAGGTCCAACACGAACAAAAGGTTTATTCAACACCTTGAGTGATTAAATGATTTTATGTTTTTGTGAAATAAACGGACTGTTGTACATCATCATTTTATTTTGTCAATACCTAATAATAAACCATGTTATTTACATAACACTGAGCGTCAACTAATACGTCACAATAGATTTTTTGAGACTTTAACCTCGTAATTAAAAAAATGAAGCAGATTTTTAAAAAAACCAGTATTCTATTGGATAATTAGAAATCACGCGCATTTTTTTCTCCTAGTCATGTGATTGCCTATTTGACCATCTTTTTGTAATAAATAAAAATACAATAGACAAAAGATAATAATAAAACTGTTGGTTGTAAATTAAATTAAAAAATATGTTCTTACAACAATATATACAATAATGACATTACTGACTTCAATTAAGGTTGGAAAAGTGTTACATTACCTATCTTTACTTTTTGTCCTTGAAAATGTAATTTAAAAATGTCTTATTATTTAATTTTTTATGGTAATTAGCAAACAATAAAAAAACTATACAAATGAAACCTACATATTTCTATGTAATTAGAAATTTTATTTAATGTAATATGCACATTTTCAGTCCAGCCTCGCGGATCTTTAAACTGACTTCTCTATTTAATAGAGCTATTGTTGGTGCCACTTGGAATGGCGACAAAACATATGTTACAAATATAACTGGAATTGCGACAAAACATATGTTGTTCTCCATTAATCATTTGCGTAATTTGCTATTATAGTATTCGATTTTCACTTTCCTGCTTCTTCAGTTTAAGTACATCTGCGTCGCAACTGGCTAATAAGGTGGTGGCTGTTCTTAGCGCATGATCTGTAAAGACCTTTATGTTTTCAAATATATTTAGGAAAACCAACAATTAAATTGGGCCCATTTGGTTAACTTTGTGCCTTTTTCCCTGTGACCTGAACCAAAAATCTATTGATTTTGTCCCTTCTTTAGAGACTCGATTATAATTTAACCCAGTGCAGGTTGGTAACTGGACAAGCTCTACTGGTCTGTCCTTTTAAATCTGGAATTTCTACAGAAATTTTGTTTTCCAGAATAAGTACAAATGTTAACTTTATTTTTACCAACTCGTCCAGTTGACAGTCACCTACTACAACAAAACAATTATTTTTGTAGAGATACCTAAATCAATATTTAATTTTCTTACTTTAATAGGCAAAGATTCTATTGGTTCCTTGTTTACAAAAATCTTCTATATTTGAACTAAAAAATGTATTTGATTTCTTGGGATTAAAACCCATGTTTGGCCTCTTGTTCACAAGGTAGATGATTTTCAACTCCAAAATGTCCTTTGTGAAGTTAGCGTTGCATATATAATCTTAAACTTTTGGGAACAATATTTTTATGTTCCAGAAATAAAATACACTCCTTATTATATATGTTATATCTATGTTTTAAGGTAAAACAATACACTGACTACCCAACTTAAAAGAAATTCTCTTTTCTTCGATTTCAAAAATTTCTTTACAACCTTTTTTAAAACTACTTTCTACATTATTCATCTCAATGCAACTAACCAAGAGATCATTATCATCACTACTACTACCCCTATCAGAAGTATCTAAAATATTTACTCTTTTTTGAGAACATTTATTCAAAAATTTATTTCTTATTAAAAAAAAAATCTTTGTTATTTAGTTTGCAGCAAGACTCAAAATGATTATAAAGTTGATGTTTTTAAAACATGAGCACTTAGCTATTTGAGGTTTAACACATTTTCTTTTATCATGTAGATATTTGTAAAACTTTTGCATCCTTTTGGAGATCCTTTACTCGTAACTGAGTAGCTTCTGTAGCTCTTACTTGTTTTTCAGTTTGCAAGAAGGTTTAATTATCAACTCTAAGAAGCCTTTCTTGCAACTGAATATAACCAATTTCTAGAATAATTCTTTCCCCAACTAATGATTTCTCTTGATTTTTAAAGTTACAACTTTTTGCTAATAGCTTTAAATCCTTGATAAAACAATTTGTATTGTATGACTGGCTTTACCAAAATAAATTAAAGTGAAATAATTCTCAACCAAAAAGCATGCCGAAGGTAAATTGTTGGAAATTTAATAATTGGGATTTTATCTAAACATAATAAAGGTGATATTACTGACTTTGTTTCACAGAATAAATACTTAGGAAAAATTTTAAATCCACAATTAAATTTTAGTAATCATGTCAATACGTGTAAACATATTGTTAAAAAAAATAGATTTGTTTAGATATATATTGGGCAGTTTTTCTCAATGGAGAAATATGCTAGATAAGACTATTATTCTGCCTCATTTTTCATATTGCTGTTCTTTATTAATTTTTTGTTCCAAAAAAGAAGTCCAAATATTACAAATACAGCAAAATAAGGCTATGCAAATTTTATTAAGCTGTGATCAATAGATAAATATAACCTAACATTTTTAAAAAATGTTATGTTACAGTCACTGGGGTGGTTGAATACTGTGTATTAAAAGGGCAAAATCGTTTTGAATTATAAAATTAAAAACAACTTACAGCCCAGTTATTAAAAGTCTTATCTTGATTAGCGTTAAAATTTTTATTAGTATGATTTAAAAACTAAACATTTCAATACCCCTATGGTAAATAAAACATCTTTACAGAAAACTCTTTTTTAGGATGGTGTTCGCAATTTTAATAATCTGCTTGACTGACAAAGTAAAAAATGCACCTGATCTAAAAATTTTTAACAAGAGGCTTTAGTTGAAATACTTGTCATTGTTATTTTTGGGTAAAATTTTGTTTTACTAGCCGAGAGCTAAAATAAACATATTATTCACTTATTTTTTGGTATGTCTAACATTGTTTAGGTTTTTGAAGTGGCATAACATTTTGATACATGTGTCACTTATCTGGTATCAAGAAAAGCAATTTTCAATAGCTGTTATGTAGCTGATGTGTACCTTGTAATCAATACAATTCATAGAACAAAGGTCAATAACAATTTAATTGAATGAGAAATGATAACAAATGTTGATCCGTCTAGAAGGCTTGTTATTATTTTTATTGATGCTATTATTTAAATTATTCACACCTAATTTTTTTTTATGTATTTTATTAGCCATTTGAAAAATGAAAAATTTCATTTTATTTATCATGATTTTTAACTTAACTAAAAAATCTTTTAAATTTCGGCATTTGCCAGGGCATTTAAAAATATTTTTGTTTTTCTTATTTTGGGTGAAGATTGCAAGTTAAACAGTACATAAGTAAAATAAGTTAAACAATTTGTACAAGTTAAGAATAAGAATTAAATAGAGTATGCTCCAATCATTTTACCAGTACTACTACAAGGTCAGTTTTATTTAAATTTTTTACTATCATTTAGTGCTTATTTTGCACCAGTAAAGTAACAAATTAAAAAAATATATATACCTAGTCTATCTTTATTTGCAAAATTTTCATTTATATTAAACTTAAAACTGCTACAAATTTTAATTAAATGGTAAAATATGTGATTTAATCAAACTTTATTGGGTCATTCCACAACTGAACAAAATTAATTAATTATATTTAACCCTGTAACATTATTGCTGGTTGTTTATAGGTATATTAAAATGTTAAAGCTAATAAAAAACCAATAAATACCTAAATATTTAATGTAATAGGATTTTTAGTATTCACACTTGTACTGAAACCACAGCTTACTTACTGAAACTGTAAACATTAATATTTGTTATTAAATAAATATGGTTTATCTAATTATACTAATACAAATGACATGCATTTATATTAGGATTCTTGAATATATAGTTCGATTAATAGCAAAAGACAATACCTGAAAAATTAGTATTCCAGGAAAAACGAACCATTTATACATAACCTAACATTTTTTTAAAATGATGTAAGCTTTTATTTATGAAAGTATTTTCCTACCTGAACTGGAATTAGGTTTTCTAAAATTTGATCCTTAACTGAAAACCGGTGTTTAATATAACTATATTTAATTTTATAAACTACATACACTTCTGCAAAAAACTAACCCTTTCTCAAACATCGTAAAATTGTATTTCAGCAACGTAAATTCACAACACGACACTAAACGGCACATCAAAAAATGGTTTTACGTTTTCTTCTTTTTCTAATTGGTTTTATGTAACAAAGACAACATGACTAGGTTAGGTATACCCTTCTAGCATATATCTACCTAGAGGCAGCCTTACTGCTTGAGAGCGCGAACCGTGTGCGAGAGAGAAAGCGCCAATAAGTCATATCCCGTTCTCTCGCTTTGCGTAATGATTGGTCGGTGGAGAGGGCTAACACCTCGTCAACCAATCAGCATGCAGAGCGAGAGCGAAATGGATCAGACCAAGATTAGACTAATTGGCGTTTTCCCTCTCGCACGTTATGCTCGAAGGTAATAAGTTATAAAAATACTTAGGCCCGGTTGTACAATGGACGTTCAACCGAAGTTCACGCTGATCATCGGTTCAACGGAAAAAACTCGTTGTACAAAGCCGGTTCAGACGGTGAACTGTGGTTGATCTTGAACGTCCGAATTTGGGCGTTCAAGACGAGTTCAACTCCTTTTAGTAATTTTAACCTCACTCTTTTGACAGATCACCTTGGGTTTTAAATATTTTGTTTTTATATTTTTAAAGTTGATACTTATTCGGTTTTTATAATTAGAAATGGATCTTGTATGGAAAGATATGACCTGATATGACATACGACAAAGATTTTGTAGAATAACTTAATAATGTTGCGCACTCTCGAGCCGCATAAGTATACAGAAATAGTCAGAGCATTTCAACATTTGGAATAACAAATAATTTAAGGCCAGATTTAGGTTGAAGAAACAAGCTGTGAGATGCACTAACACCTACTGAAATGGTATGCATTGCTTTACGATTTTTAGCCACTGTGAGTTTTTGCAAGTTGTTGGAAATTTTGGAGGTATTGACAAGTTAACGCAAGTCGAAAAATAGACAGAACCCAATAATGACCGGGTTGTTAGGCCGTTTTTTATCTTGGATGATTATGAAGCCAAGAAGCAAAAATAAATTTTCGTTTTGCCCAGCAAGACATTCCCAAAACTAGTTGCTGCCCTGCGAATTCCAGATCAAATCAGAACAGTATCAGGACATTTAGCAACAGGTAGGTTAAAGCAACAGAGCTTAAAATTTTTAGTCACACCTTATGTTTGGTTTTTATAAGCACTCTTAACAGATATTGTAGGTACATACTTTTTTACTTTATTTTTTATTTGCAGGAATAGAGGGATTATGTATATTTCTTCGAAGGTTAGCATACCCAAATCGTTTGTGTGACCTAGAAAATATTTTTCAAAGATCTACCGCTGCACTGTCTGAGATTTGCACTTTTGTAAATATGCATATCTATAGAAATTTTAGCCGTCTCCTAGAAGATATAGGAAATTTAAACTGGATGAATCAAAACCGTTTGCAACTGTATGCAGATGTAAGTATTTTAGTAAACTTTTTTATTTTCTTATTGATATAAACAAACAAAATTGCATTTAAAGTTTTATTGAATAAGCACCACATAAAAATTAAAAGCTTCTCTAACACCACACTAAACAATTTTATAAACTGCTGATAAAAAATATGTGAGTACCCACTAGTATATCCACTGTTATAATTAAATATTGTTTTTTCTTTAAGGCTATATCAGCCAGAGGTGCTGCCATTCAAAACTGTTGGGGATTTATAGATGGTATGGCAAGACCTATATGCCGACCTTCAGAAGACCAGGAAGAGTACTACTCTGGTCACAAACGCCATCATTGCGTAAAATACCAGGCAGTTGTTGCTCCAGATGGCATCACTACTAGCCTTATAGGAGCATTCCCAGGTCGACGCCATGATGCCGGTATTTTAAGGGAATCCGGATTGTATGAGCAATTGGAAAATCATACAAGATTTCCTGATGGTAGGCACTATGTAATATTTGGTGACCAGGCATATGGAATAAGAGAGCTTCTGTTATGTCCGTTTCCAGGTCAGGGTCTTAATGAAGAACAGCAAAATTTTAACACATCTATGTCTGTTGTCCGACAGGCAGTGGAGTGGAGTTTTGGAAAAATTATATCAGAATTTGCATTTCTAGACTTTAAAAAGAATCAAAAGTTACTATTGCAAGACATAGAAGCAATGTATATTTCAGCAAACATACTAATAAATTGTTATATTTGTCTGTATGGTTGTCAAACTGCACAGTTTTTTAATATCGAACCCATAACTTTAGAGCAGTATCTTAATTAAATGTTTTAAGAAAGTGGTACTTTGTTTTTTAAATATTTTTCAGATAAAAGAGTTTAAGAACAAAACCTATTTTTAAGTTATGACTATGTTGTAGCTGTAGTTGTAGAAACTAATAATAATAAAAACGAAAAAGATATACATTATGGTTTTATTTAAACTAATTATTACATTTACAGGTTTTTTAATAATATATTAATTATGTTTTCTTGTCTCTCAACTATGTTCTTTAAATTTTTTTTTTCCTCTATTTCCAAGTTTATTTTTTTTTCTTCTATGTTCAGTTTCTGTTCTTCCAACTGTAACTTCTTTTTTGTTTCAAACTCTTGTAAAACCAATTTTCGTTCCTCAAGATCTGCTTTTCTTGCTTTTTCCTCTCTTTCTACAGCAAGTTTATTCTCTTCGAGGGCTACTTTTCTTGACTCCAGTTCCATTTCCTTTTTCTTTATTTCAATTTGTTCCCTATCATATTTTTCCAGATACGCCAGCCCTTGTCTCTGGGCATTTACTTTTCGTGTTCTAGATCTTACTGGACCTAAAAAAAAATTGTTATTAGTGGCCATTATTTAATTTGAATTGTTCACTGCTTAGATAGCACTCCGATTAAATTATGTAAATAAAAATATATAACTTTTAATGAAATTACCTAGAATTTTTGAGGTTTTTGCTGGTGTGCTGGCAGATACACTCGGAGTTGACGTTTTGATGTTTTTTATTGGAGTCACTGGTACAGGATTCCAATTTGGTTTAGGAGAAGTCAGCATTAATAAATTTTCCTTGTTACAGTCAGCAACTACCTCTGAGTCTACAAAAGAAATTCCCATTTGTTGTACACTTAATGGACCAAACTATATAGTGATTAACTTTTAAAAAAGTAGGTACAGTTTTTAGATTTAAACTCTTTCTGTGCGTCAGTTTTCTTTGCAACTAACAGTCCATTTATGAAAACTATTTAATAAAGCTTTAGAGAATCAGACATTTAAAATTTGACAGAATATTATTGAATCACATTATTAAAAATGATGCCAAATGTCAATCAATAAACAGTGCATATAATGCAGGATTTTTCTTTTGTTATAAACTATGACGCGGGAAAAGGTAAAAAGTAAAAACTGTATGTCAATAGTTACATAAAATTTAAAAGTTGTTAGAAACTTAAAATCACTATTCCTCTTTAAAAACTAAAAAACATTGCTTACCAACATCTAAAAAAATTCCCTCCTGAGACTCCTGAACATTATTTTCATTCACCACTTCACATTCCATGAAATCTAAAAAATAAAAAGTAATGTTTATATAATAGATAAGATAATGAAGTGTAAATAAATCAATAAATTATCTTCTCATTATAGTGTAGTTTATTTTACACAAAACCGAAAAGCCAAGGAACAGATCTAATATTGGAAAATTAATTTTGTTTGTAAAAAAGTAAATAAAATAGTAGTTAATTTTTTTTAACTTACAGGAATGATCATTAAAAAAAGGCTTCTCGTGATCCTCAATGTTTTCTGGAATGTTTTCCACAATGATTTCTGATGGCTGCACATTTCTTTTTTGATCAAGTTTTTTTTTCGTAAAATCTTTGATTAGGTTAAATTGTGGCAATTTTCTTCTTCTTTTTTTTGTGGGCTTTGCAACTGATAGTTCAGGTAAACCTGTAGTGGTACAACACTCAAAATTCTGAACTGGGTTCAACAGTGAACTGCAGTTCAAGAAAACTTCTGTTGAACCATTGTTTGTACAACCGGGCCTTAATAAAATCCTCAAGAATGCGAACTATTACTTTTTATAAATTAAAGAATTCTGCAAATTATCTTTAGAGCATGTACCCGCTAGAGGCAGCCTGGCCGCTAGGCTGTAAAATATAAGTGTGCAAAAGAGAAAGCGCAATAGGTCTATGACCATTCTCTCTTGCTCTGTGTGATCAATCAATACGTTTGGCCAGAGGAAAAGGTTATAGATTTATCACGCTTTTCTCTTTTGCGCCCTAGCACGGTGGACGGAAAGGATGTACTTAGTAGGTATATGCTCGAAGATTATATCCTTCTCGCCAACGAGGAGAGAGGGCACTGCATGCTACTTTTTAGATTCCACAGAGAGTCGGCAACTAACTTTGCATACTGCGCCTAGCGCCTTCATCAGTACATAAAGAGTGGTAGAATTTTTAAATTATTTTGATAGACATCATGGGGCTCGATTTTATAAACAATTTTTGGACATTCCTGTTCTCTATCTCTTTCGAAACAGTGACAAACTTATGAGTTACCCTTAAGGGCAACAAGGACATATGGTCCTTATTTTGACTTTCTCTTTTCTTATATTTTTACAGAATCCTAGTCATGGCGTGCAATTTAAACAAAGACTAACTGACTCTTGCTTTTTTAAAACTTAATTGTGTATGGATGGTTTTATGTCTAACACATAATGTAGTTTGTGAAAAAAAAAATAGAAAATTTATAGTTATAGGCCAAAATTATTTTAATATTTTCAATATCTCATATTATTTGATAAAGAGGCAGATGGTTAAATGGTAAAAATGTCCATATACTGGGTGTTTCTTAGGAAACTACTGGTACATTCAAATTTTAAATGGGACCACAGAAATAAAATTACCAAAGTGTGAAAAAATTGTGTGAGAGAAAATGGCAACCATTTCGAGCATATATTTTAATTTCTTTTTTTATGTTAAAATATTAAGATTTTTGTGTGTTGTATTCAATTAAAATCATCTAAATATAACGTATAAAATATTTTTGGAAATTCTAATGTGCAAATCACGGGAAACTAAAAAATAACACATCAAATTTTCATATTTGTGAGGTTTTTGACATCCCAAGATACAAACGTGGCAATTATTAATCATTATAATGAAAAAAGGGCAATCTAATGACATAATAAAATACAGGGTGTCCCATTTAAGAAATCATAATTTCTGGTCGTATCCCAAAAACAGTAGCTCTAAAAAAATCTAACCCGCCGCTGAATTGAATACGTAAAAAGTTCCATAAAAATGTTTTTTTACCTTTTCGATAGGTCATCAGGGAGCTGAGATACGAGGTATTTTCTAAAAGTATAAATTTTCAATTTCATCCTGTAGCTCAAAAATAAAGAGGGCTAGGAAAATTCTGATTTTGACATATTTCGTTTCCTGAAAAAGTAGCCCAGGTTTGCGTAAACGGCAACCTTGTATCTCCTCTAGCAACGGAGAAAACCCATAATGACAACGAAAATTGGACACCCTGTACATTATTATTATTATTTTGGTATAAAATAATTCTTTTTTTCCATAATTTTTTTTCTTTTTTATTCGTTCGAAACACCGGTTAATTTGTTAATAAAAAAATAATAATTAAATATCTATAAACCTATAATTTCATAAATTTCTAAAAATGTAGATCTAATCCCATTGTGATGATATTTTTTTCCATAACGTGCGGGTCTACCTACATCCCTTCATAATGAAAAGAGTGGGATAAAATAAAATTCCCGTTTCCTGGAACTAATTTTAGAAATTACATCGTAGCTATAGGACATCGACTATATAAAAGATGTTTTCTGTAAAACATTGTTAGTCATTACACAAGACGACCTTGTGTATCTATTGTCATCTTTTTGAAAAAAGGTAAGAGCTTAATACATTTTATATTTTTAAGGGTGTTTGACACGATCACATTTTTAATAACATTTATCTACAATCTGGAGTTGTGATTTGAAATACGTTATGAGACTCATAACACAACTTGTTGGTTTTTTAAATCTATCGCACAACTCGTTTTTGTAATAATGAAAAACAACTACAAATATCTAAAAATATATAAATGTTTGATACACATTTCTATTACCAATTTATTAAAAATATTAATAGCACATTTTTTACATTTCATTACAACCATTCCAGCCGATGATAATAATGGCGATAATACTAAAGGTCTAATTGTAATGGCTTTTTCATTGCATTGAATTTTCACCTTTTTGTCATCACATCAGGTCAAAAACTGGTTGTATATTTTCTCAATTTCGATGTCATAGTTAAAGGTGTTAAAGGTAGGCATTGAACGAAAATTAAACGGTGTTTTCTAATTTTTCGCTTGTACATAAAATATCGTACATAACACGTGCCTTTAAACATGACTACAACACTCGTGTAATTAAAACGACCCGGTCTACAACCTCGTCATTTTAATCTTTTACACTCCTTATTATAATCATGTTCATAAATGCACTTGTAATGTTATTAACCATTATTGCGCTTTACAGTTTCAAGACAATATATTCAGTTATCCGATAATAATCTGGCTAACTGTTTGTGTAGACCAGTGTTTCTCAACCTTCAGTATTCGCGGCCCAATTTTTACTCATAATTTTAATCGCGCCCCCCAAACAATAAAATGTATACAATAATGATGTATTTAGATTTTCTCGGCTCTAAACCTACACTCCGCCTTGTCCTCTTCCGGGCGGGTGTATCGTATACGATATATCGTATATGATATATCGCAGCGAAAATATACCTTAAAGGATGGCTGTAGCGTCCGCGTTACAGCCATAAAGAACTCTAAAAAAAAGACGAGTGTATCGTATAAGTTACGGTCGATTAGAACAAACTACTAATTTTTTTTTCAAATATGGATTCTAGCTAATAATATAGAAAATGAACTGAGAATGTCCATTTCTAATATTAAGCCTTTCTTTGAAAAACTTTGCTCTGCGAAACAGGCTCAAGGAAATAACAAAGCCCCGACAAAAAAAAGTTGGAGGTCCAAAAGACTTGACCATGGTATCTTTATCTTTTTGGGGTCACTGAATCCGAATCCAGGGTCAGTTTGATTCCATCAGGTCAGGGTCAAGGGCATTTTAAGATCAAATCTTTAAAATTAATCGCAACCAAATTTGAACACTGTATACTTATGTTTTTGAGGTCGCTGAATACTAATCCGTGGTCACTTTGACCTCATCAAATTTGGTTGCGATTGATGTCCTGCGTAAAATTTTTCTTGCATACAATTTTTACGGTTTAAAACTTATTGTCGCAATTTGTTTTGACAATAAAGTCTACCAGCTTAGCGACAACTTATTTAATTATTTTGTAAAATTCTTAAGTACATGTAAAATGAATGCAAAAATCAATTTTTTAATTTGTTATTTATAAATATATTTTAACCAACACTTGACGCTCTTGTTAATTGTATGGGGTTTAAAAAATTTAAGGTTGGTATCTTAAAAATTATTCAAAGATTCATCAGGAAAATGGACGGGTTGTTGCAAGAAGAATAGCGCCGAGAAGAATGAAAGCAATTTTTACAAATTATAATTTTACGTAAAAAAATTTATCTGTAAAATACCCTAATGATTGCCAGAAGGGCGTCTTCTACTAATATCTATTACACTTTTTTTCATATTACTAAAGTTTTCTTACGTAATGGTCCAATACTTAAATTATTTATATTATAAAAGATAGAATTAAATGAAATTGAAAAAAAAAACGTTTTTTTATTGTCTTTGAAACGAGATATTGGCAATCAAATGCATAATTAACATTGTCGATATTTGTCATTTATGAAAACCATCATCAAATTTTGGCGACATACCGCGTTGAACCCGTTTATCTGACTATTTCTTTTTAACCTGTGCTAAAGAACAGCAAGAGAGGATACGCGGTAGTGATGGGCATAATCGGATTATTTTAAGAATCGAATTATTGAATTATGAATGATTTCAATAATCGGATTATTTGATAATTATAATTATTTTATATTTTTAATCGTTTGAATTTTAAATTCTTGATTTCTGAATGAATATGTAACTCGATTCCGATGTAACTAAACACAAACACTAAATATTATATACAGTTTGTCAAAAAAGTCCGGGATCCCCTTAATAATTTGTCAACGGGGATTCTGGACTTTTTTGACACTGTATAATATATATTATTATTACTATTATTATTTTAGTAAGTAAATTTTCCATTTGCCATAATTTTTTATGGTAATTTTTTACTTACCGGGCCCACGGCCGATTTTATTGAAATCTTGTATACCGGGGATTTTTGGGGCGCTGATCACCAATCTGAAGTCAATTTTTTTCGTACTATGTTAGTTTTTAAGTTATAACGCCCCACTTGAATCTAACCAGCAAAACTTTTCTAAAATTCCTCCTTCTAAAAAACTTATTTCACCCAAAATTGAAGATTTTATCGAAATACACTTATTATTTTATAAGATAAATTTAATTTCACCTTTATTTAACAAATATTTTTAATAAAAAAAGCACAACTAGCACTTTCTAAAAATATTATTTTTTTATAAATGTCAACAAAACTGTCTAGAGATTTTAGACTGTTTTATGTTGGTACGCCAGGGACACGCGAAACAATCGAATGGCCTACTTTATAAATTAGAATTATTTTAATTTTTCGCGATTTAAATTTAAAAATTAAGCGCATTCAATTGTCTGTAGGTCCCTGGTGTACCAACATAAAATTGTCTAAAATACCTACCTAGACAATTTGGTTGACATTTGTAAAAGTAAAAATATTATTTTTTTGGGAAACGCTTGTTGTGCTTTTATTAAAAATAATTGTTAAATTAGGTAAAATTTAATTTATCGTATAAAATAATAAGTATATTACCATAAAATCTTCCATTTTGGGTGTAATCAGTTTTAAGAGGAGGAATTTTAGGAGTTTGTGCAGGTGTGAGGTTAGCTTCAAGTGAGGCGTTATAACTCAAAAACTAGCAGAGTCCGACAAAATATGACTTCAGATTCGTGGAAAGCGCCCCAAAAACCCTGTATACAAAATTTTAATAAAATCGGCCGTGGGCCCGGTAAGTAAAAAATTACCTTTTTTATAATTAAGTTGTCCTCTCTATTTACATAAATATATACTTTACTATTAAAATATTAAATCTTATTTGTTATTACATGTTTCTTTTTCGCGACGCGTAATAAATTCTGTGGAATCAGGTTATTTTTCGTAATTCAAATTAAATCTGAATAATCGCATGATAGCGATTATTTGAATAATCGGATTATCGATTATTTTTAATTCGAATTATCCCATCACCAATACGCGGTAGTTAACGGTTAGTTCGCGAAAAAATGTTTCATGTTTTCATTTCGGAATATATCGAAATTGTACATATAAGTATTGGATTTTTGAAAGTTAACTGTTTGTTATTAAGAAATAGTGTGCACTATTTTATTCTTTTTTTACGTAATCTCCCTCGTAGAAGATGTATTTTAGGACTAGGTGGGTCCAAAAAGTGTAAAATACTTAAATAGTGTAAAATATTACTGAATAACAAACAGACATCATGTGCTGTGTGTCCAGCCTCCTACAAAAATAATATTTTTAAGCATTGAGGACCTCCAACTTTTGGTAAAGCGTATTCGATCTTATTTGGAACAGCGCTAAATTTGGGATCCATTCAAAATACTGCATCACGAATTAAACTTAACTAGAAACAAAATGTAATGATCTGTACTGGTACTAGTCCCGGCTCGATTAACAGTCAATTTTTGTTAGAGAGAGATGGGCGATTTCGGCGCGGATGGCATGGAAAAGACAAAGATAAAAGATATTCATCCCGATCTCGGTTTGATTTGTAGACGGGCCGGATTTTACTTACTATAAGGCGATAATTTTGTCTACGACTGTCGCGAGTGAACTACCTTAAATTAGGTATTATATAAAGAAAACTAATAGATCCATTTTGATTAAAGTGAAAATTCAATTTCAAATTTAAATAATGTGTAAAAAGTCAAAGAGCTGAAGGGGTTAAAAAAGTTAATAGCCGATCCATTTCATTAAGTTCCGTTCTAATGAGCTCGTTATCTGTATGTCCGTAACTAAATAAGCATAAAAACATCGTCAGAGTCCTCGTCGATGTTGTGTTCGCCGTCAGACCGATATACAAATGTAAAAAAATCAGTATCTCAAGTTAGATATTATTATATCCATTTAAAATCATGTTATAGAAAACGGATAAACGAGCATAAAAATAATGGTCAGACCATGGAATGTCAGTTCAGCGCTCGACGCGCAACCAATTTATCGATGTCTGACGACTTTGGCAACTACACTTCGAGGTCTGACCATTATTTTTATGCACTTATCTATTTTCTATGACATATATTAATTTTAAACGGCTATATAAAACTTACAAAATTGATTGTTTTGTGACGTTGGTGTATTGGTCTGACCAGGGCCCGCTCTAGGCTTTCGGCCATCCTGGACCAAGGAAGTTTAAAGGTGTATGTACTGTAGAACAAAATTGTCCAGGCATGCAGGGCAGCGGGAATCGGGGGATTGGCCCCGCGGAGTTTGCGCAATAAATAGTAGGTCAGAGCCGGACTTCCATAATTCTTTGTTACTATCTATAAAGTTGACATCATCAAATGTCAAATTCAAGCGTTCACTGTTTTTTTTTTGCACAAAATTGTTGGTTATTAAACGATACTACCATAGAATATTTAAAATTATTGTGTAATATTGGATTTTATATCATCTGATATAACATGGAAGGAATAGATGGCGCCACTTTACAGCCTTCTATTTAAATGGTCGATATTTTTGGGAGTTTTGTATTTTTACCAAAAATCTTTGTAAATAAATAAAAAGACACAACATTTCAAACATTGTATGATAGTTTCATGTACTTATCACCAATTTTGTGATAAAAGAAGGGCAAGATAGTGTAAATGAGTTTAATCTAATCCTAAGATTGTGGTTGTACATTAAAAAGTGAAAATTTTATAACTGCTTTTTAGGCATATACTTTTCACCAATAACAAACATTCATGAGACAGAATAACAGTGGTTAAAAATGTTTAGTAACCTTTGGTACCTAGGTATCCATTGTAACAGTAACCGTTAAATATTATGTGTCTACAGTATGTCGAGCTTAAAAAGTTGATAATGTAAGTTTAAGAAATCAAAAATCTAATTTCTTTTTAAACAAATACAGAAAAAGCAAAAATGAACTTAATATAATAAAATTCTACTTCTTTTTATTCAATTAGAGGGACCTGTATATATTAAAATTTGCCTGGTCTGCCCAGTAATTAATAATTTTGATCCTTTAAAAGAATGTACTAAATTATTAAATGAAATAAAAGTACCTAAATGTAAACCTTATTTCTTTTTAATAATCCACAGAAATACAAAAACATTGTGGAAATCATCTGAAAGATAGTTAGGATTGCCTTACTTTTCTCACTGCTATTTTCTATGAAATTTTCATTTTCTATTATCCATAATTGATATATTATTATTTATTCGGTTATCTAACGTTACGTCTCATAAGAAGCACCTAATTTAAATAGAAATACTTACCTAAAGTAAAAAATGCCGGGTATGTTACCCTTAGATTTGCAAGACAAAACCATACAACCTCTAGTCATTTTGTTACGATATTATAAGTAACAAACAATAAACACAAAATTATAGTCACAATTTAATAAACATTAATCACTTAAATTAGAAAGTTTTTATCAATCCAAAAAACTTCTGCAACCACAAAATATAATCACACAAAGCAAAACAATCGAAACTAATACGGCTTTCATAAAAGTACAATGTGTTGCCTAACTACACACTGATTTATCAGTGTGTAAGTAGGAAACACATTAAATTATTTCATGGAATTTCGTTATTGCGCAAAATCGGCGGGGCCAACTCTGACAGTTATTTTCATACTGGGCTGGACATTTTTTGATCGAATGGGCCATAGCATTGGGCTTCCATACATCTTTAAACTTCCTTGTCCTGGACAAAAATAATCATTTCCGCCCCCTAAATTAGTTTAAAGGTAAAGAGAAGGGGGTATTGAATTAAGTTAAAAATGAAATAAGATTTCAAATACAAAATACACACAATTTAAAAACAATGCTTTTTATTTTAAAAACAAAAACATTAGCTGCATACAAATTAAGAACTTAAAAATAATTAACAAAAAACCTTTTTACGAACTTTTAATTAATTTTTAATTACTTTTTTGAGGTATAATTTCTCGTAATAACGTGCTCGATAGATATCATAGCTACGCCAAAAATATTTTCCAATTCTTTACAATGGGACATTAAATTCTCTTTTGGCATATTTTTTAAAATTATAGATGTCATAAAGAAATTCAAAATATGTACTATGGTCACATAGAAGTTTAAAAAAGTATCTAGAGAATTAATGGCTTGATCAATTGTGAAGAAAAAAATCTACTTTGTATTGTCTTTTAGGATATTCGAGCACTTTATCTCAATGTTCATAGGGAAAGTGAGTTTTTGATTATTGGCACAAATTATTGAATTATCGCCTTAATTTATTGTATTTAAATTAGCGTACATATTCTTTCCGAACCTTTAGCATTACATAAGAAAGTACATATAACAATAGTGGAAAAAATATTTTTTTACTTATCATATATGCTTCTGGACTAAAATAAGAAGTTTTTTTATCTACAAATTTTTGCGTATTTGGCACAATTCGGCGTAACAAAGACGGCGCTGCGCCGCAGATCGATTTTTAAGCTTTTAATAAATCCATAATAAAGATTTTATTGTTCACAAAGAAAATGGTAAATGCGTAATGAGCATAAAATGAAAAATTAAATTACTGGCTTTATTTATTTAGTTTTTACTTGTTACTTGTTTAATATTTTATTGATATAAATACCGCCCTTAGTATTACCGCTCCGGGCAGATGCCCCCCTCCCTTAAAGCGGGCCCTGGGTCTGACGGAGAACGTAAAGTTGTCGACGATGTTTTTTATGTTTAATTAGTTATGGAAAATGCGCCGTTCTAAACCTGCTATTAATAATGCAAATATTAGTTTTTTTTTTAACATTAACAATAACAGCAATAACATGGTTGTTTTTGGTGGCGATGCCACTGCGTGATCTGACCTACTATTTTGAAAACATGTTCCCAACGAAATTTAATGTAATGGACCGGCTATTAACTTAATTATATAATTTTTTAAATCCTCCAGCTCCCACACTAAAATAAATTTGACGCAACGCGATCGTTTAAATCTTCTAGACTAGACATCTTTATGAAAGTGTAGAAGGGCCACACCAATTTTTATTTTTTGTACAAATTTTGACTTAGATCTCGAAATTCCCACTTTAATCTCGGTTTTCCGATTTAGATCTCGGAATTTCAGTTTACATTTTGGAATTTCAACTTATATCTCGGAATTCCGGCTTAGAGATCTATGTCGGAATTCCGAGATCTAAGTCGGAATTCCGAAATATAAGTCGGGATTAAGAATTTGTACTGTAAATAAAAATAAAAATTAGTGTGACCCTTCCACGTCTTTGTACATCTTCAACAGTTCTATCCACAAAAATAGATATGTCCATTATATAATAAATCCATTTATAATCATTATCATTATGTATCCCAGATATAATCAAATTAATTTACAACATTGTTAATTCTAAATAACCAATTAAAATACCATCATTACCAATTATGTAAAAACTTTTTTAAAATAATAATTAATACGATAAAATAAATATAAAGTCAAAAGTTCAAACTAGAAATGATTTATACATTGTTTTCACTTAATAAATCATTTAAATGTTTCTTTCTATAAATAAATAAGGTACCGCAAGCGACAGACATTTTTTAAAAGTTAGTTTATTTTTAGATTGTGAAGCCCTATAGTTTTGAACGTAAAAAAAACGTAACTAAGCATTTAATTAACAATTAGTAGGTGTGAAATTAATTATTTTTGAAAGTTTTTTGTGTTTATACTGCTGATCATGTAAGCATCAAATTTTTTTTATGTTTTGGGAAATACTAAGTATGTATAAAACTCACTTTATAAAGTAATAGTATATTACGTATTAAGTACAGAAAGTAAAATTTTACTTGACAAGTATGATAAGTTTGAATCTGAGCGAAGCGAGGATTTAAATACCATACGAGTCAAGTAAGATCACTTCTCTGACGAGGTGCGTATATAGCCCAGTAACTGAAAACCTGAAAATACCCAAAGTTGTAAATAAACCTGTACAGTTTTCATTTGTGGCGCAATTCTTAGGTCTTTGTGGATGCTTTCGAGCGAGACAAAGTTTATCACGATTCCTACGGGGGAACCCGCTGAAAATGGTCTCCCAAAATGAGTTTCCCGCGAATATCTGCCAAAATATGCGAATAAGATAATTTTTGCAACACCAATATTTTTCGCAAAAACGGCCGTCGAAAAATCCATAACATTTTCTACTGGATAGATATGGTTAAACGGCTAAAAAATGCAGATGGGCAAAACAATTTTTTATCAAAACGCAAGAAAGATGGTTAAGGAAATTTTTTGGGAATATTAAACACTTGCACAAATCATTTTTTCAAAAAATAATAATAAATTAATGGGATATTCTCAAAATATTGTGAAAAAAACTTTTACCGCTTTTTTTAGTATTCTAGTAAAATCAAAATGGACCCAAACTTATATGCAATGATAGGTACGGGTTTTCCCATTCCGATTAACTTTGAATGATTAAAAAATGTACATTATTGCCCGCGTAATGGAACAATTCGTCCACCCGCTTATAAGTGAATCCATGAAGATGGCGGCATTCTAGCGGTAGAGCGGCAGCTGAAATGAGGGGACTTTTGGGTCTCGTTATCTCGAAAATTATCAATTTATTGAAAAACATTATAGGAACCCTTTTTGTAGATTACAAGGCGATCTTCATTTTTTGTTAAAACAGAAATTCTCCAATTCGCATATTTTGGCAGATATTAGCGGGAAACTCATTTTTCGGGCCTTGAGGGGCCATTTTCAGCCCTTTCCCACCTGTTAATGTTGATAAACATTTTTTTCGCTCGAAAGCATCCCCAAAGACCTAAGAATTGCGCCGCAAGGAAAAACTTTACAGATTTATTTACAGCTTTGTCCCTTCATTTACTGGACTAATACAATTTTTTTGCATTTTGTAAATAATTAATTTTAAAAAAATCAAAATTCGTCCTTCACATAAAAAACGACTTACCTTTTATACACTTTTTTTGCAAACGTAGCTTTGGAAATGAGTCAAGTGTGGAACTTCTTATGGGTGAGCACTGTTTAAAATATACGTTTTTTTCTTGTTGATTTGTATTTTATTAAAGAAATGGTTGCTATGCTGTAAAATGGTCTATTATTGTATGATTTTAAGGTCTGTAATGTAGAGCATTTTGTACAAAATGCGGAAAAATACTTTTATGTGCGATTACATTACAAACAGTTGTTTATAATACAGTACCCGCAAAGTGGAGCTTTATGTCCTAGTAAAATAAAATTAACACTATTTTATGACATCTAAAACTACGTCAGGAATATTTTTGTTTACGTTTTTATTATTTACTATTATTTTGAATAGTAATTCTTGATATTTATGACGCAACTATTAAAGTTTTTTAACGTGGTTATAACCACATTTTTATTATTTTTTATTGCAGTATTATTGATGTCACTGTCTGACACTGACAACAGCAGGTCTGGTATACAGGGGTTTTGAAATGCAATAAAACAAAACTTCAAACGTTATCAGGAAATCTTTTATAATGTAATCGTATATAGAACCCTGTATGCTATACGTACAGGGTTTTCATTTATATTTGGACACTCACTTACAACGATAACAAAAAATTTAAAAAAAACTTCTTGTATAAAAGCTTCATAGTTTTTTATTTATTATCTTTTAGGCACAACGAAAAAAATAAATAATCATCACAGAAAAATAAATAAGTTGCCTTTTTTTAAATGGAAAATTCTGTATATTTTTATTTAGAAGAAGAGAAGACCAAAACAAAAAAAGTTTATACAGGGTTCCCCATAATAGACTGCCCATTTTAATTGTTTAGTAAAATTGTTAAAACTTAATAAAACTAACATTCTATTGCACTTAATTACAATTCACTCTTTGGGATTTACTTTACCATACGTCGTTTCATCTTCTTCTATTAAGTTTCTCTTTATGTTTTCACCCAATAAAACTCGTTGTTAAACTGAATAATCTATGAGAATTAAAACTAAACATTAAATTATGTGTTCAAATCTAATAATGATTTATTAGCAAAATTTATTTTTACGAAAATCAATTTTTCCTAGCTTTGTGTCAGGTGCCTACTCGATTAAAAATATGTCAAATTACAAAGACCATAAATGATAATAATATTAAAAAAAAATAAAAAAACGTACTTATCTTAATGAAATTTATTAAAATATCAAAAGAGGTAGTCTATTATGGTATGGGAACCCTGTATAAACTTGTACTATTCTTTTCAAGTGGTTTTTTCATATCCGGGAAATTTTTTACATTTTCCTGAACATATAAGTTAAGTAATAAGTAGAATATATTTTTTAAATTATTTTTTGCTAAATTGCCTCAATTTATTTTTTATTTATGTTATGTATGTATTTGTGATATATCCATAGTTTAATTGGGTATTATTAGTTAATATTTTTTAAATGTAAAAGAAACAAAGGACTTTTCCAAAATGAAAAATATCACAAAAAATTCAAAATTAATATTTAGTTTTTACCTTATTTTTAGATAAAGGAAAAACATTGATAGCCTCAACAATACATAACGTTGTGAACATAAACCTTGTGTATAATTTGATTTTAACTTTATCCTTAATATGCTTTATCAGGGAAAATTAAATGCAGAGAAACTAATAAAGGAAGTTTACCAATATCTAGAGATATTAAAAGAAGTGAAATATAAAGATGTAGTGACATATTTATACAAGCCAACTGATCCATCTAGCCTTGGAATTATTAGATTTTTATTTGGTAAGTAATTATTTTTTCACAGGTGTAAGAAACTAGTTACTTGAAATATTAAGCATGAAAGCAGATAAACTAATTAATCAAGAGAGAAAGAAGCATTATAGATTTATTTAATTTATTGCAGGTTTAAAAATTTATTCTTGTTGCAAGTTTCTACTAATTGTCCAAAACTTCTTGAATCAAAAAATAATATTGCTTTGTAAACGAATTCTTCACAGCTTCTATTGATTTTTAAGACACATTTTCACCTTTTTTATTTTTTTTATTTAAAGGAACACAGGAAACAGTACTAGACACTAGAAACCGGGTGTGGGCTACGAATAACGTTAATATTAAGAATTTTAATGAAATTTGGATTGGATTAAATTTTAAAATGTATTAAACAAGAAATAAGTAAACAAATACTTTTAGTTCTTTAATACTGCATTCTTTGGGAATATCAAGAGAATACAAAATTACATGCAAAATTTGTTAAGCCTTAAGTTGTGCAAGTTTTATAAATATATTTCCTTGGCAGAATAAATTTAAAATGTGGCAAAACGATTAGAAATTTGCCCAGATACTTTTACTCATTTGTGCCATTAGACTTTTTAATATAAAATAACACAATCATAAACTTGTTTATTAGCATAAGGTTAAAAAAATGTGTGTTACTTTCAAAGTGATTATCTTTAAGTGAATACCTAGATTTCTTAAACGATGCGACACAAGTTGGGTAATAATTATTTAATAATATTATTTAAATTAAAAACACAGTTTGTAAACTTCTTTTTACTGTACTTGCATTTATACACCCCATAGATAATCAAAAGATTTTTTTAGGTTTATTGATGGTAATTGATGTTTCTGAAGAACGAGGTGGGTCAGAGATTGATGTTAGATGGGGAAATCCAGAAATGTGTCATTATCCCCTATTTTCAATTATTCAGCCACTACCGTATCCCTATATTTGTCTACTTTATGGTGTTATGTGGTTAGGCAAGTATTTTCGTTTTTTATCCGGCACATCGAGTATAAGCATAAGTGTTTTGAATAAACATAAAATTAATATAAAATCCGTTTTGTTTGCATGAAAAAAAATGAGATGCTTTCAAAAACAAATCAATAAATTAGGTGTTCTATTGAGAAAATGTTAATTTTATTACTTATGTTTCAATTTAAATCATTTTGTAGATATGTTTTTCTAAAATTTGGTGCGAGGTTTAATTTTGTAATAAATTTGAGTACTTCCAGAGAAATTTCTTTTTTCCTAGAAAAATTAAACAATATATCTCATCCGCCAATTAATTTCCATTTACATCAGATAAATCTCCATTGGTTAAAATATTTTCCAAATTTAAAATATGCACTATGATCACTTAGAAGTTTAAAACAAGTATCTAGAGAAATAATGGCTGGATCAATTGTAAAGAAAAAAATCTACTTTGTATTTTCTTTTGAGATATTCGAGCACTTTATCTCTATGTTCATATTAAAACTGAGTTTTTAATTATTTGCACAAAATTATTGGATTATTGCCTTAATTTATGATATTTAAATTAGCGTAGGTACACATTCTTTCCGAACCTTTAGCATTACAAAAGAAAGTACATATAACAATAATGGAAAAAAAGAAGTTTTTTTAGTTAGGAATTTTTGCAAATTTGACGGCGCCGCGCCGCAGATCGATTTTGGACCTTTTAATAAATTCTTAATAAATATTTTATTGTTCACAAAGAAAATGATAAATGCCCAATGGGCAAAAAATTAAAAATTAAATTAATGGCTCCTAAAGGCGGCTTTATTTATTTATTTACTTGTTACTTGTTTTATATTTTATCGATATAAATGCCGCCCCAAATTTTGTCGCTCCGTGCAGATGCCCGGGTTGCACCCCCCTCCTAAAGCAGAACCTGTTGTCATGTATGACATTGTTAAAAATAAAAAATTAACTTTCTTCGAATAGCTATAATTTTAATTAGGTTATTTTTGGGGCGCAATTTGGCTATTATTTTTACCTACCTGATGACTTGGGCCGCAATTTGACAAACCCGGTCAAAATCGTCGGTGTATAAAAAAGAAGCATAAAATTGATTAAATAATTTAGCGTACAAAAGAAGAATATTTCAGATAAATTTCTGAAGTAAACAAAATGCGAGTGTATGAAACTAGAAAACACCATACACAAGATGGCTATTTATTTTTTTTTACGAGGAGAGCCACAAATATACCCCTGTTTAGTCATGGTTTAATATATGTATTCCTAAATTTAAATGACCAAGATATAAATTAATTTTTAGGTGCAGTAGGAATAATGCTAGGTTTAAAATTTCGAATGTGTACATTTTTGTTCGGTATTCCATATTGGTATATCCTACTATTAGATAAATCGTTTTGGAATAATCATAGTTACCTATGTGGAGTTGTAATCATTTTACTTATGGGATCTTCAGCTAACCATTTCTTGTAAGTATACTTAAAGTATTTAAATTTGCCTAAAAACATACTTGTAACTGATTCTTTTAAGTTTTTAAGTTTCAAAAAGTATATTTATTTTATTTCAATACATCTACGTAGTGGGGTAAGCACGAGGGTTTTTAATTTTTTTTTAAAGTTTTGGAGTCCCTAGATCCCGAAAAATAAATTTTAACAATATAAAAGATGTGTGTCGTGTGGGTGTGTTTGTCTACCTCTGGCCAATTTTATGACTTAAGCTAACAAAAAAAAAACAAAGTACAATTAAACTAAGTTTTTATAAAATTGCTTAGAGTAATATCTAATATTTATATGCATATAAATAGATTTTTTTAAATGCACATTAAATCATAAACGTACTCCAATAAAAAAATACAGAATTAGATAAATATTTAGAAATTTATATATAATAATTATGATAAGACTAATTCAAAGTTTACTAAATATATTATAATCTTGTCTTAAGTGTACTTTGTGGTCTGTTCAAATTTCAATATTATTTACATTCCAGGATAAATTCCAAAATTTGTGATTTTATTTTAATTAAAAAAATGGTTTGAATTTTTTATTATAATTTAGTTATTTAATTTACACACACACATACATATATAATATATAAATATATATATATATATATATATATATATATATATATATATATATATATATATATATATATATATATATATATATATATATATATAATATATATATAATATAATATTTTTATTTTATTATATAAAAATATTATATATAAATTTATATTAAAGTGTTGATAAAACTTTGAATGTCCTATTAAGTTCTGGACCAAAGAAAAAACTTTTAAAATTTGGTACAAGGCCATAAAGGTATTTAATAATTTAAAATTTTTGGAAATTACAAGGACAGTTGTTCAAATTGAAAAAGGAACATTTAAATTTTAAATGAATCACCTCTTTTATTTATTTATTGTTTACAAAAATTTTAATTTTATTAACATTTTTATACTAATTTTATCAATTTTTAGCTAATTAATAACTGATTTTACTATAAATATAAACAAATGTAATAAAGGTTTAATATTTACGTGCCTAACTAGCTATACTAGAAATTTTTTTGGGTTAGAACATATTTAAAAGTCAATCTTTATCACAAATCTAAATCAAAATAGGCCATTTTTTTGTAAAAATGATTTAAACTCATTTTTTTAATACAACTTCTGTATTTTATCCATTTTTCAAATAGAAATGATTACCTGACCAAAATGTTTCCATAATTTTCTATACCCTTAAAATTTGTTAATGTTTTTTAAATTTACCAAAGAATTTTAATTTTTTCTGTTTTTTAAATAATAAAAACCACCAGGAATTTTTTACTAATTTAACCTAATTGCCTGGTGTATTTTAAATTGTCCTGACAATATTTGACATAAAGGAAAAAATTTTTATTTTGTTTTTAATAGGAAAAAATGTTTAAAAAATTAAAATTTGCTTCTAAAAAAATTTAAAAACGGTGGCAGATGGGTATAGAAAGAGTAAAGGACTTTTGCAAATTATATGGTTATTCAAAAATGGTGATAAAAACGTAATGTGTATTTACAAAAAATGGATTTTATATTTGATTAAAATTTTAATATCTTAAAAATCCAAATTTTTTATAGGGGAAACCTGTAGATATTTGCTATAATTATTAGCAGAGTATCTTTTAAATCTATTTTAACACCAAAAAATCTTGATAATCAATTGGTTAGAAAATTTAAACTATTAAAATAGATTTTCACAAAAAAAAAATAGTGATTTTTTCAAAAACTAGATATAGGTATTAGAGATATTTTAATTTAAAACTTTTCTTAGTAATTTTATTAATCCAAATTTCTTAAATAAATGTTCCATTTACTAATTGTACATTTTAAGTTATTTTCAATTTTGAACAGTATTAAAATATTTAAATGTTTATAATCTTACTTTTAGAAGTACAAATTTTTTATCAAGAGTAGCTTTTTTCGATTTAAAATCAAAAATTAATATATTTTTTATATTAATATTTATTAATATTATATATATAATTCATATTTAATTTAATTTTTTAGTTCATTGGACAGCTTCTTCGACAAATCATTACGAAACAAGCCAGTACCATATTGGAATTATTTTATTTTAAAGTACCAATTTTTTATGCTGTACTTTTTGGCTGGGCTAAAGAAAACTGATTCCGAATGGCTGGAGGGATATTCAGTGACGCAACTGGGAGATCACTGGACCTTTTACCCTTTTAGGTATTTTTCATATTATTACTTAACTACCAAAATATTTATTTTTGTTTATACCTTTGCCAAACCTACCTATTGGCCAGATTAAAAAAAAAAAAGAATAAAGGGTCGGCAGTAATCGATTAAATGAAAAATAAAACGTAATAGTTTTTGCAAAACAATAAAATAGAATCGAATTATTCATATTAGTTTATCCAATTGCACCAAATATTAGTAATATGCGAAATAATTTCTTAATTATTGTGGTTAATCCATTCAAGAAATGTTTTTTTATTATGCCACTCCTAAGTATTTTCCACCATTTTATGTTAAATTTTACCTGTATCTTTTAAAGTAGTGTAAAACCCAAAACCTCTTTTTTTAGATTATTTATATCGGTTTCAAATGTCAGTGATTAGTAAAATCAAAAGTCATTAGACCAAAATTAATTCTGTCTAGACCAGTACTATTTATAAATTGATATACTTTGAATTAATCTCATTAAAGTCAAATACTCCTGCTGAGGTTTAAAGAGAGTTTACCTGACATTTCTAAAGTTTCAGCCGAATAATTCATATTGGAGAATAATAAGCATGCATAAATATACAGAGTGTTCCAAAAAAGTTAACCATTTGATATGGAAAATAGCTTTTTCTACTTGCGTGTGCAAAGTACTTACTTTGCGCACGGAAAATTTTTGCGCACGCATTTTTATTCTGCATATTTGCCCTATTTATGGTCGATTTTTTAATGTATTAATAACTTCTGGATGAAATAATATTTAAAAAAAAGGAATTTTAGATACATTTGGCGCTTAGTAAATATCCCATATTAATTTTCTTTATTATCATTTTAATATTTTTCCTTGCACCATGTATTTCATAGACACCATGCTAAACAATAAAAAATCAAAGAATTTTTCTTGTTGCTGCAGCAACCAAGTACAAACATTTTCTTATGTCACGGAAGCATCAGAAAATTCGGTAAAAAGTTTAAAATAAGTTTCTTAGAATAGAGAAAGAATTGCCAGACGATGTTTTAAAAGCCGCAAGTTTGGCCAACTTAGAGCTCCTGCCGGCAAAATCAAAAGAATAGTACGAGAAACAGTATAATTTATTTGAAACATGGTGTGAAGAAAAAGGCGTTAGAACTTTGAAAGAGAAGGTACTTTTAGCCTATTTTCTCAAATTAAGCAAGGAATTTAGTCCAAATACTTTATGGTCGAAATACTCCATGCTGAAAAGTGTTTTAAAGATCAAGAAAAATGTAGATATCGGCAAGTTTTATAAGTTAGCAGCATTTATTAGGAAACAAAAGGTAGGCTTTTGGCCAAAAAAGTCAAGGATTTTTTCAAAAGAAGAAATATCTACATTTATTAATGAAGCACCTAATGAAATATATCTTTTGATAAAAATTGCGACCATTTTCGGACTTGCTGGCGCCTGCAGACGAGAAGAACTCGCAAAAATGAAAACATCCGACATCGAGGACAAAGGCAACCTAATTGTTGTGAAGAATCCAGACGCAAAAAACTATACCTCACCTACTTTCGTCCTGTCTGAAGAGATCAACGACGGAAAGTATTTGTTCTTATATCGGAAGTATACAGCATTACGGCCACCGACAACACATCAATGGTTTTTCGTATATTTCAAAAGGGGAATTTGCACACAACAATGCGTTGGGATTAATACATTTGGGAAGATGCCTTCTGAGATAGCAACATTTTTAAAGTTGCCGAATCCAGAGCTATATACCGGCCACAGCTTCCGGCGATTTTCTGCAACGTTACTTGCAAACTCCGGAAAAGGACTCATAGATATAAAGCGGTTAGGCGGTTGGAAATCGACAACGGTAGCCAAGGGATACATTGAAGAACCAACAAAAAGGGGTTAAGTAAAAAATTTAAACTGCAACAAGCCAAAAACTCTCAAGAAGCCAGATGAAATGTCCTGTTTCACAGACGCTGTTCAATCAGCTAAAACACAAGATTTCGTCTTAACATCGAGCAGCGAACCATCATCGACGTTCCTAAGAAATCATTTGAAATCTTCAACATGCAACTAATTGTACTTTTAACATTAATATTGTTAATAATAATTAATAATAGTTTTTTTTTGTATAATCAGTTAAATAAAAATTTAATTTTTTACTTTGTATTTTTAATTTTTATTGAAGTATTCGTATATTTCTAATAATCATATTCTTTAATAAAACGCTCGTAGAAAAAGTATTTGCAAGTAGAAAAAGATGACAATCTTGCAAGTGATTTTCCGCACTTAAAGCTTATCCGAACTCCGCTTTGCGTCGTTCGTCTAACTGCTTTGGCGTGCGGAAAAGTATCACTTTGCGCACTTATTAGGAAAATAAGTATTCTTTTTAACCAAAACAGATATATTCAATTATCTGTCAAGGTAGTCTTTTAATCCCTGAAATTTTTTCTAAAACGCCCTGTGGAGAAAATAAAAGTATATATACATGCGGTAAAATTCATTATTGATTTCAATGTTTAATATCGGCCCGAACATTTATGTATGTGTGTATATAGATAAAACTAAACACCGTATTTTTTATGTTACAAAAAAAACTATCTATTAATCATAAAGCAATTTATTCGGATCCTGAATGACATCAAATTTTTTATAGAATTATTTTGTCTACAGAACAAATTGACTATTTGGTAGTGCATTGGATTGGGTTTCTTCTAGATTTAACCATTGGTTTTTGGATGTTGCTGGAGTTCAGCAGACCTATAGCGATGATATTTTGCGCTATGTTCCATTTAATGAATTCCAGGTTATTTAGCATAGGTAAGTGCGTAAATTCCATCTTTTAGTTTAAACTTCTATAAAACTTTCAAAATATTTAATTTGTCATATCCTTTAGTTAACAATTTTTTTTTGATATTTTTATACCAATTTTTTTCTATTCAATGTCATTTTACACGGGATTTTTTGCATTGTCGCAGAATACTTGGTACAGCTTCAAAATGTGTAAAGAGCACAACAAACACAAGTTTTAAGCAAGTAGTTACTGGTTTACCTATCTCAAAAATGCACTCCTTAAAGTGGTAGTATTCCACGGTTTTTTCATATTTTAGGAATCATTGAACGTATTGTTACGATATGACAAATATAAATAGTTATGTGGTAGCGCCCTTAAAGATTTATTTTATAAGAGGTAGTATAGAATAACTTAGTTAATGTTTCTCGAATGTTAAAGAACATTAAGTTAAAGGACAAATGTCAACATTTTCTTTAAAATTGCAAAAAAGTAGTTTAGTAAACTTAAAATTGCATTATTTAATTTTAATATGGGGTTCAGTAAACTTAATATTATTAACACCTTTAAAAGGGCTTCAAAATAAAATTATTAATTGTATTCATAAGTAACCGTATCTTGAACCAACAATTAATTTGTATAAACCAAATAATTATTTTGATTTTAATTACTATACACAATAAAATATATATATATATATATATATATATATATATATATATATATATATATATATATATATATATATATATATTTATATATTTATATATATAATATATATATATATATATATATATATATATATATAATATATATATTATATATTTTTTTTTTTATTTTAAATTTCAATAAAAAAATTTTAAAAATTATTTTATAATTTTATATTATAATTTATTTTAATATATAATATTAAATTTTATAATTTTTTTATGTTAAAAAATTATATATATTAAATTTTAATATAATATATATATAAAAATATTTTAAAATAAAATTTTAAATTTATAAAATAAAAAATTTATATAATTTTAATTTTTTATATAAAATTAACAATTTTTTTTAGTGGTTCTTTTTCTTTGTTTTGGTCTTTTAATTTTAAAAGAAATGTTTTTTTTAGAAAAATGTAATTTTTTTAAAATTTTTATGACTTTTTTAAAATTGGAACTTTAGTTTAATTATAATATATTAAAATTTTTTTATAATTATTTAATTTTAATTAAATATAAATTTTTATTTATAATTAAAATTTAATTTATAATATATAATTAAATAAAGAAAAATTTTATTTTTTGGAAAACAAATTTTAAACAAACAATAAATAAAAGTAATTTTGGAAGGAGATTAATTTTTAAAAATTTTTTGTATACTGTTTTTAAAAAATTTTAAAAAATTAACGTTTTTCCCGTTTAGTTTTTTGTTTTTAAAAATATTATTTTATTTCCTGTAATAAACTGTATAGTTGGTTGGGAATTAAATAAAAAATAAAAACAGTAGTTAGTTAGTTATATAATAGTAGTGATAGGGTTAAGATAGTTGTGACATTGTAAAATAGTGAATAAAATGTTGCTAAGGTGTACTAAATATTTAAATTGTCTGGCCCACATATGAAAAGTTACTAAATCGTAAGAGTATGGAACAATAAAACCCCTTTAACGTTGTAGTTCCTTCCTATAATAAATAGTTAATAGCCTAAAACAAAATAGTCCTAAAGTGTCTGAAACGCTCTTAGTATTTGTTAATGATTTTTCGGGGTGAAAAAAATTCCAACATTGTAACTTTTGTGTTTTACACATTGAAAATCACCCCATGTCGAAAAAAACGACGGTTATTGTAACTAAAATACCTGATATATGGTATGTTTACCTAACCCGAAATCAAAGTGCCTCAAACAAATTAAATTAAATACTTTAAAACCGTAAAGGAGAGGTTTAAAAGTTTTTCCCACAAACACATTACTTCAAATAGGATGGGTGGCTAGAGAATACGATGTAGATATTTTTTGAAAGTGGATTAAGACGTATCTTAGTATTTGTTGTGTTTTTGATAAGCTTGGGGGAACAAAAAAACGTAGTAGCAAAGACATTTAATTAATTTAGAAAAACTACTATATAATGCCTGGTTCTGGAGGGGCTTATTTTATAATAAATAGGGTTTAACAGATTAAAAGTTTGATTATTAGAATCCTTTTTAATGGTAATAGAGAGAGCTTAAAAGAAATGGGATCAAAGTGTTTTATTATTTAGGATTTGAAATTTGTATAAATTAAATTTAAAAAGACTTGTAAAAATAAATTATGCGGTTCTTATTTTTATCTTTAGTAACATGTAAAGAAATAAACACTCTCTACCATCCTTTATTAACAAACTAACTATTATCAACCAAGAACTTGAATTTTTATTTCACTTTTAATTACCTTCTTATATAGATCTAAAAATAAATTTCCTTCTAAACATTAAGTGTTGTTTATTGCTGTTTTAAACTCTAAACGGCTTTTAACGAAAACACGTTCGTATTTAAAACCAAATAAACTGATTATGGCCCAAAAAACAAAATATTGTATTTTTATGTAAACAGCACCATGATCTGCTGCTCTTAAAAAAACATAAGACAGTATTTTTTGTATTTACCTATTGTAAAAGAAAACAAAGAAAATGGAAAACCTGTTTTTTACTATTATCAATTTACTATTATACAATTTTGCTATTTATAAAATTCTAATTGTTAGTATTTAATGTGTTACTCCCCGTATAGTAATATCAATTTAGTGATGACGCATTTTCAAAATAACACATTTTGCTTTTCCTATAATATAAACATTGTGCTTGAATAAAATTAAATAGTTATAGAATTAATTGAAAATGCAGCCGCAACAAATATGATAGGCACTAAACAATTGTGTTTATAAAATAATGCAAATTTGTTTTTGCTATTTTAACATATCCAACTAAAACAAAAGAATATGGTATAATATAATATTAATAATTTGTTTCCCTTTGTTTTTTTTTTTAATTTTAATAGGTTATTTTAAAAAGGCTTTTCATGTATCCCGCATATTTATATTTTTGAAATATTTTTTTTTATTAGAAAATATACAATCTTGAAGCTTTGTCTTAAAATCAAAAAGGAAAAATAAAGATATTCTATTTGCCCTGAAATTCATTTTTTTTGGTATAAAATATTTTAAAAATATATTTTTCCCAAATTGTAATTGTCTTGGTTAAATCCCTCAAACAGTTGGAAAATTGGATCATCTTAGAAAAATGACTGTACTCGTCTAATTACCATTAAAATTTAAAGAAATTATAATATTGTAAGTGATATTGTGGTGTAGATTGTATGGAAAGGTAAAGAATATTAATAATTTTTAAATAAAAATATAAGTGGGCAAAAAAAAAGATAAAAATGCATACCTTTCTTTATTAAGTTACTTTTCCACGGACATAACACTTAAGCAAGAAGTTGTTTAAAATTTTGCACAAAATATATTGGTTTTTTACACAATTTGTTTTAAAACGATTTACACGTATTCAACTTTGTGTCCGTTCAGTTGACATTGTTAAATGTTTACTTCCCATTATAAGTTTTCATTAGCAGTGTTGCCCATCTTCTTTAATTAGCTGTAATGTTTGAACTCTGCATTTAAGCTTAACATCACGAAAATTTTAAAATTTTAAGATATACTCTCAATAATACGAGCGAACAATGATAAATCTGTTTTGTAGAACGTCGGTTTTAAACGAAATGTATATTACAACTGCATTGCATAGGTTTTGACGTTTAATATCATTAATATCTATTTATAAAGCCGAATTTGTAATACTCCGAAAAGATTGTTTTATGCCGTAGTATAAATATAATAAACACAAAATACCTTACTATTTTAAAACCCTTGGTAAGAACAATTGTTGTTTTAGGTATTTTTCCTTACGTTTGTTTAGCAACAATGCCACTATTTTGCAAAGAAGATTGGCCCAAAAGATTTTGGTTTAATATTTTCAAGCAGTTTTACAACAAGGAAGTAGCAACAAAGGAGCAAAATTACTTAACAGAAAATGAAGTAGTAAATTATAAAAGAAATAAGTTAAAATCGGATGTCAAGAACAATGTAGTTGTTTTTCTTTTATTGACGCATATGGGATTACAAGCATTTTTACCTTTTTCTCATTTTATTACAAAGGTAATATTAAATTAAACAATCTTTAATTTTTTATTGTTTTAGGATTAAAACAAAAACTAAAATTTTTGTTTTAAGTCTTGTTTTATGATGTTATTTTAAATGGGTTGATCTTCTGGTAAAGGAGTGTATTGTCCTGTGCAGTTTTAACTTCTGCTAGTTTGGCGTTTTTATCATTTTTTACGATGCATTATAATACATACGAATCAAGTCGTTAAATGGTTTTTTTAGACACATATAGTTTTATGTATTTTAAATAATTAATTAGCAAGAGAAATACACAATTTGTTTTTAAATAACTGCTCAAATAGAAAACAGCAAGGAGTCCGCAGATCTCAAAATTTTTACTTGTTAACAACAACATTTTAATTTTTAAATATAAAATATATTTTAAAATACTACCAGAAATGATAACAGAAAAAAAAAATAAAAATCTATACACAGGGTGGATGTTGTTAAAACTATATTATTAAATTAAAAGTTTTACTCAAACAGAAGGTCACATCCCCTTTTTTAAATTTTAACTTTTATTTTTAATTTGAATTAAAAATTATGTATTTTAATTGGGAGTTTCTGAATATGCACATTATTATTAGTAACTGAATGCCTCGTTAAAAAATATTATTTTGTAAAATTCTAGAGTTCCGTTTATAAAAATTTATTAAAACATTATTTGACATTTTCTAAAACATACACAGTGAAAAATCCATTAAAACTGAAATGCCATTTAAACATTATTTGATATTTAATTCGATAAGCAGTTTTCTATTTCATTTAACCATCTCTTTATCTCTCCCAATCAATAAGATTAAAATACATAATCTTCAAACTCTATTAGGATTATCAAAGTTTTGTTGCACACTGCTTTGTTTGCGAAAAAATATTTTATTTTTCTAATTTAAAAGTCTTATTTGACAAAGATCCGTATCATCAATTTTATCTATAAAAGACAGTTCCATTAAATTTGTTTGTGTTGTTTTTATTTTGACTCTGATATGCCCAAAGGACAGCTATATCAAAGCAAGTTTTATTATTTCATCTGATATTGTCTGCTTTTTTTTTAATCTTCTCTTTTATATGACTGAATATTGCCACTGGCACTAAAATCCGACCAAAAACTCTTTAGATAAAAACAAGTATGTGTGTCCTGTAAGTATTGCCTACATACTATTATTATTTTGTATATACTAATTTTAAATAGTTTTTTTACCTCTAATGTATTGTTTGTGCAAATTTAACTTGATATGCGGTTTTTCTAACATTATCGATCGTTAAAGGTACAGTTAGCTGTCTATGTTTTCGTTTGCTATTCGATTTAAATTTCTATTTTATTTTTCACTTTTGTTACTTTACAACTGTCAATTTTTTAGTTTTTATTTGCAAAAAACTATATTTTTGTGTTCTTGCCTTCCAGTGCGTTCAACCAAAATTTAACCATCTAAAAATAATATTTCAATAAAAAATCTAAGCAATACCTTTTCTATGTAATTAATAGTAAGATAAACTCTCCTGAAAAGACAAAATTATGTGATTTAGTTTTAAAATTCTAGGGCTACAATAATTGGACCAACGGTCTCTATGGTTATTCATGGGACATGATGGTACACTCATGGGATACAGTTTTAGTTGTGGTAAAGGTGGTAGATAATGAATCTGGAAATGAGCATTTTATTGATTCTCAAGCCTGGAATTATAAAAACCGATGGAGTCAGCATGCTGATATGTGTTTACAGTATTCTCATTGCGTTAAAAGGAATTTGGAAAATTACTTGCAAGGTAGTTTATTTTATCTAAGGTTTTTAAGATAAATTTTTACTTCTTGATACTGACCGTGAGTTTAAATGTAACACATTTACCAAGAGCAAGATTTGCAAAATACACGCAAATACTAAGTGTTGCATTTTTTTTAAACATGTAAAATACTGGGTTGGGTAGTGTGTTACTTTATGATGGGGTTAAGGTGACCCAGGATTCGGATTTAGCGACCCCAAAAACATAAAGATACAAGGGTCAACACTTTCGGACCTTTTTTTTTTTGCAGGGCTGTGTAATTTTTCAGATTTGACCTTTGAATATCCCTTTATCATAAACCGATGGGGTCAAACTGATCCCGGATTTGGATTCAGCGACTATAAAAACATAAAGATACCATGGTCAAGTCTTTTGGACCTTCAAATTTTTTCTGTGGGGCTGTGAGTTTTGAAAATGTGGTAGTTCTACGAAACTGCAGTCACAATTTTTTATGAGAACACAGTGCTAGATAACAAAATTATTGGTTTCATTTATCTACGTTAAAATATATTTGTAACCATTTCTACAAATTACGTTTAAATACTTAGAATCTATTTCTTTAAACCGCTACACCAATACAAACCGATTAAACTATTTGCAAGAATTAATAATAGTATTATTTCAAAAGATAACAATGGTTAGATTTTCCATCCATTATACACTGCAATATATTTTATTAAAATTTCCGTATTATCTATTCAGTATACCATAGTAATTTGCTTGTAGGAAACGGAAAGAATGAAATATTATCAAATAATATATCAATCTTTATTGACGTTTGGTGCTCGTTGAATAAAAGATTTCAACAAAGAATGTACGATCCCAATTACGATTTGCTAAAAGCTAATTGGTCACCTTTTCAACCTGTTGAATGGCTGATGCCTGTTTTGTCAGAATATAACGATTTTCGAAGACAAATGAATGAGATCAGCAGTCAAGTGCATTCGTGGAGTAATGGAAGCGATATCATGTTTGTAGCAGATTTTCCAGGTATATAAGAGATAAAGTAAATAATTTAAACAAAATTACCTTTAAAATGACACTAAAAGAATTTTGAACTTTTATTGTCTTTATTTTATTTATTGACATAACATTTCAGCCAGTTCTAACTGTTAAAAACGGACAGAGGTAGAACTGCGCGAAATGTCGTATAAATAAATAAAATAAAGACAATAGAAGATCAAAATTCTTTTAGTGTCTCCAGTAAATCATTGTCTACCATATTCAAATGTACAGGGTGTCCGGTTATAAATGTAACCCCCCATTAACTTTTTTATTTTAGTTGACATTTAGGAAAAACAAGTTTAGTATAAAAGTTTAGTGGTTCAAAATATATATATATAAAATATAAATAATATTATAATATAATATTATATATATATATTAAAATATATATAAAAAAATATATATATATATATATATATATATATATATTTTTTAAAAACACTCTTTCATCTGTACAGGGTGCTTACGAAAGTCTGGACGTGGTTCTACTATCTTATTTTAAATGAGTCCCCTATTTTTTTTTGAGATTTGCATTCTCCTTGAAACTAAACATATTTTATGTAGCATACCCTATGTCTGACCTTAATAATTACATCGCAAAATGCAAAAACTATAAGCCTTATCATTATCACCATCATGCTATATCGCTGTTTATTCATTTTATCAATTAGCCATGAAGTTTGAAATATCCGTCAAATGACCTTCTTTTACACTGATATTAGTTTTAATTAATTGGTAAAATATTATTTAACTATGAGTTATTCTGAACAAGAAAGGAAAAACATTCTTTTATGTTAGGAATAATATAAATTATTATCAAAAAGGGGCTCAAATGGAATATAGGCGGGTGAATGGCTGCGAAAAAGCTGTAACTAAATTAGTTAGTAATTAAATTTGAACCTAATGTATTTATTTGACAGATATGTCAAATTTCATGGTTAATTGATAAAATCAACAAACGTAGCGATATCGCGTGATAATATAATGATAAAGCTTACGGTTTTTTGTATTTTGTAATGTAATTAATAAAATCAGACTTAGGGTATGCTACATCAACAATGTTAAGAGTTTTAAGGAAAATGCATATTTCAAATAAAAAATAGGGGACTTTTTTGAAATGAGATAGTAGGACCACGTCCAGACTTTTTAAAACACCCTGTATAAGTATAAGGAACTTTTTTAAATTATTTTGAAACATTAAACTTTTATACTGGACTCAAATAAAAAGGATAATGGGGGTTACATTTATAAACGGACACACCCTGTACCTTTATAATCTGTGCGCAATTGTATGTAAGTATAATATAAATGTATCCAAATTTTTACAGTGTTTCTTGATGCAGATAAAACATAATCCAGAGAAATCGACATACGGATAAGTTATTCGGTCAAATAACGATTCGACTTTTATTGAAAATTGTTATAAATTGTCCCTCTGGAAGAAAATTAACTTCAGTCCAAAAATGCAATTTTTGTGCTATATAAATTGCTTAATATAAAAACCACGTATATCAAAAAGTAAGATAACCCCATACGTCCCATAAATAAATTACCACCAACAAGGAAGATAAAACTTTGTTCTTTATTGATTCAAATCCAAAACATGTAAAAAAGCTTAAATCTTTCTAGGTAAATCTACGCAAAATAGTGCAGAAAATCAGTTTTTTGTGTCTACTGTATAATTTATATTTTGTGTCATACTACTACGTAGAATTACTCATCTTTGCTCAGGAAGCTCTACAGAGTAATCTTCCCTTTCCATTGTGACCGCTGATTCCACGATTTCCTTAAAATGAAATGGAAATGTGTACAAGCCTTTCACTCTCTTGGTCCTCAGTTTGCTTGGCAATGACGACGTGACGATGTCCTAGATTAAATATCTTAACTCGGATGCTGATGTGCTTTTTCATCCCTACTGCTATTCTATTGTCGCCGCTACACAAAAAGCGTGGCATTTTTATTTAAGGCAAAATTTGAGTACACAAGACAAAAATTGGCGGTATTTTGACTTCATTTTTATAAAAAACTGACTCTTTGCTTGTTGTGACTGTTTGTGTCTAAGTTTTAATTAATCTACTTAGTGACGCTATTGTGTTAATTTATTTTTAGAAAAAGTAACATAAGTCAAAAAAGAACATAAAATTTGTTGTCATAATATGCTATTAATATGGTTAACCATTCTTTATTTGGTGTAAAAAAATATTTAATAAAAGTAAATTACTGCTTACGTACACTTTGAAAACCTCACATTTTTTTTATTGACCATTTTTTCAAAATAAATTTTATTGAGTTATGTCAGTTTTCCACAGGGGTGACGATATAGCCGTTAAGAAGATAAATTTATTATCCAAATAAAAAAATGGTAAATGCTGTAAATGTTTACCCTGCATGGTGAAATTTAATTGTCTATTATTATTTAACCTTTTTAAAACCTCTGTAAAAAATCAGCTGATCTGTTTTGTATCCCAAAAGAGGACAACCTTATCCAAGCTGGTTCCAGTTATTGAAGAGGACCACAAAGTAATAAATTCCAAAAGATGCTTTAACTGTTGTCCTTGATTATCTAAATAAAATTCTACTTTTCTGTGTATCTCTCTCTATACATTACATGTCAATGTGACAGATTGGAAAAAATCAAAGCCTACTACGACAAAAAAATTTACCTAAGGATGATGCACATGACGCTGATAAGTAAACATAACGTGGATAATGGTGTTGATGATTTACAATTCCAAAAGCATCATCATGTGGTAAGAAAAGAGTGATAATGTAAATGTGGAAATTGCTTTAAAATATTTTTATTTAATTAAAATGAATTTTCAAAATTTCGATTTTTCTCGGGTGTAACTCTCAAAATTTTTAGGTGTTGATATAGTAACACTAATACTGGTTCCTGTATTAACACAATGTGTCAGCACAATTATGTAATGACACAATAATCAAATTGTTTCTTATGCTCATCTGGTGTCGCGTTTGGCGCAGCGCGTTGCAGCGCTGTGGCTTGGGTTCAGGGTTAAAGCGCGCTACAATCATTATCTTATCGATATAAGTCCAACAATATATAACACCCGCTGGAAGCAAAGCTTCTTTCGTACAGAGTCGCATAAACTTATCAATATTTTATTTTAATGTATTTAACTTAGCAATCAAGGTTAGAGTAAAAATAATTTAATAACAAAAAGTGCCGCTTGCCGCCATCTGTGAAAAAGTTACCAAAGTATGTTGGTGTCATTTGTGGTGTCATAACGTTCATGACACATGTGACACAAAGAAAAGTATCATAACAAAAGTGCCATTCAACACAGTGTTACACATGACAAACGCCTAGTGCTGCTGGTTAGCAACACCTTGCGTTTAATAAAAAAAAAGAAGCTAAAATGAATGTGCGCGAGATTATTTCAATGTTGGTTGTGGTAAACCTTGTGTCACACCACATATGGTCACTTATAAATAAAAAACAAATATATTATTAACTCTAATGTGTACCGAAATACACCATATAAACTAATATCTTGTTTATTAGGACTATGAGATTGATTCAGAATTAAATGACAAATGCTGAAATTAATAGCGGCTATCGCTGATGGCATTATTTGTTATTAATATCGGAAAATTGCGCCAAACAGTTATTAAGCGCTTATGAATAGCTATAGGTCCTGATTAATTTCTCTCGATTAAATTGAAACTGAGCTCTAATTTGGTTATTACTGAATAAACTAATGTTTATTTATATTGCATTAGAATTTAAAATATCTGTTTTCGATTAAAGCTAATTAAATGAAACAGATATTAATTTAATAAAAGCCTTTAAAGCCAAAATGGTTTATCATAATTTAATAAGTTTGTTGTAGATAAATTTTCTTTTTCATGATTTTATCTGAGGCAAAAAAATATCTTTTTAACCCTTAAGACATGGGTCTTTTTCCCGCCTAGATTTACTCCCGGAGGCAGCGCCACCTCTTGGGCTTTTTATGCCTAATCTCCCATTTTCTTTTATACCAATCCTCCCACTAGTCTTGTTCCTTCTATAAGTCTGTATAACACCGAGACTGGTTGGTTGATATATTCCTGTGGGTCCATTTTCAGTTGCCCAAATAATGCCTGTCTTTTGTGGTTTAACGCTTCATTCGCACAGGATGTGGTAACAGTTCTTCCCCCTCATCGCACATTCTGCAACTTGGATCCCCATTGTATCAGCTTATCTTGTGTGGGTTTTCTATTGGTTATCATGCCCTGTTAGTGGCCCTACTGTTATGCGAAGTCTTTTCCTACTTTGTCTGAGTAGTTCTTTCTTTGTTCTTTTGACTGGGCTCTTTATAAAGCTTTTTCTATGTTTTATTCTACTGAACTACTGATGCTGTACCACTATTCCTCGTATTTGTTTCGGATCCATTCCCTGGTTTGCTCTCATGCTGTGCTTTTGGTCACTCCAATGGCAGGTTCTGGTCCAAATTATGGAGTGGATGATCCCTGTCTTGCTAGCTCATCCGCTTTTTCGTAGCTTTCTATGCCTGAATATCCCGGTGCCACAGGAGAGTTACCATTGCGTTCTCCCAGGACTTCCAGTTCTTTTTGGCATTCCAATGTCAGCTTGGACATTACCTTGGAGTTTGCTAGTGCCCCTAGTGATGCCTGGCTGCCTTTTATTATGCAGATCCGCTTGTTTTTTATAAGCCCTTCTGTTGTTTTCATAGGTCTACAAATTTTTTTATCATGTGGATCACTTACATGTTTTTTGGTTTTGGGTAAAACCCCCGTCTTTCTGCAGGTCATGACCCGATGGTGGTTGATACAGACAAATTTGGGCATCATCGCCTTAAAATAATGCACTTTAAACGGTTTAATAGCTAAAATATTTTCCCTAGATACTATATAAAAAAACCTACCTTTAAATGTTTGTATTTGTAACATGAGGTTTAAATTCACACTTTTAAAAATTAGTAGTGCGCCACTATAATAGAATTTTACTTGAGCCCATATTAATTCGTCGAAAGAACAATTGGCAATTTACCAAAGACCAAGTGCGATATATTGATAAACTCACAATGAGCTAAATAAGAAATTAGATAAATAACATTTTTAATAATTTATAAGAAGCATTAACGTCGTCACTGTACCCTAAATAAACAACAATAACAACAACAAAACTTGTTAAGAGGGCAATTGGACAAAAGAAAGTTTACCAAATGCGACAACTGGATGAACAACAATTTTCTGAGTATAATAATCGGTCAAATAGAATTTCGCTTTTTTTTTGCATTAAAAACTGATATAAAATAATGGCGGAAAAAGACATAAACAGTTGAAAGTTTAATTATTATGGTTTAAGTTAAATAAAATCAACTTAAAATAGGGTTATATTTTATAAATTCACCTTTCTCAGGTAACTAATCTAAATAAGCTTAATCTAAAATTACTAAATTTAATCATAGCTAAGCTAAAATACATAACCTTAATTAAAATAGCCGAAAACTAATTTATTTTATTTATAACTATATCTTAATTAACCATAGTTTACCTAACTAAACAAGATCTAATCTAAAATTAGTTGTTCTAAACTAATTTTATCTTACCTAAGTAAATCAAATTATAACTTAAAACTAAGTTATTCTTAAATTTACATTATATTATTTTTTTTATCCCGACCCTTCTTTTTACTCTTCGTTCCCACCAATGAATACATTTTTAAATTTAAATAAAATAAGTTTCGTATTCGTGCCACATTGATATAGGGTAGGTAGGTAGGTAGGTTTAAAGTGATTGGACTTTTTACGCCGGTCTATTGTTGCTTACACATTTTTATATTTCTCCAAATTGGATCAGACCTCTAATGAATCCGATACCAGATTGGGAGAGAGTTCTTACATCTCCTTTAACTCGTGTCACTACCGGACACGAGCACAATGTGTTCTGATGTGCTCTGGTGTCCCTGTCTCCTAGAGAGTATGCCGAGCAGACGGTTAGATCCGTCATGCCCCCTCTCCCGGTCTAGTGACGTGGGTAGCTACCAGGTCCTTGTTACAGGAACCAGATGTTCTTTCTGAGGCCGCATCTCCGGCCTTACCCTATGAAAACGGTCCTATCCGCTTTCTGTTTAAAGCCAGGAATCCCTTTTCCCTATAAAGGCGGTTCTGTCCGCCTTCTGTTTGGATTCAGGGATCCCTTCCTAAGCACCTGTTTGTTCGGGATGGATTAGCCCTTCCCCGTGAAACAGGCGCCGGTGACTTCAGGGGCACCTTTCGAAACGGATTCACCCGTTTCGGCCGGCGCACCTTTGTCTGCTTATGACCTTGAGTGGCATCTCTCGAAACGGATTTTTCCGTTTCGATCAGCGCACCTTTGTCACTTTTTTGCCTATGAAAGCGGTTCTGTCCGCTTTCTGTTTGGAGCATTACCGCAGTAAGGCTAGATACTCTGAGAGGTCGCCCTGTATCTTAGAGGCACCGTTGGAGACACCTGTTTAAGACACAGGATGTCATTCACTCATCAGCACGGTATGCTAACACCTTGAGTTAAGCCTTGTGTTCATCTTAGTTTCGGATCCCGTTCCATAGGCTAACCAAAAGAGTTGCCGATAATCAGCAACTCTAGCGCATGTTCCAAAAGATCCTACTGGGCCCAACCACGACAACGACGTATGGACACAGCGGTTGGCAAATTGAT